>JALIZH010013342.1:0-69699 GCA_030522465.1 Rhipicephalus appendiculatus | reverse complement strand
CTTCTAAACACGCCTGGTCACAGCGCTCCCATTTCCAAGCAAATGAAGCGCAAAAACATGTGTACTGAAGTGTACGGGCACGTTGAACAGCTATGTGTGGTAGTTTTATTTCTCTATCTGTCTTTTCTTTCTTTTTCTCATGCTAAATGCCTAAGGGCCCTCGCACACTGCAAAGTGCCAAGCGATCGTTTAATGCATTTTCTTAGCCATGCTCTACAACAGCTCTTTTTGCTTGGGCGAAAGTCAAACAAATGTCTTATGCCGCTGATAGATCTAGGAACTATTGAAATCTTTTAGCACCTTAGTAAAAACCATTAAGCTTCAAATAGTTTAAACTTTCATAACAAACAACTCATTGCAGGTTGTAAGCATTTCATTTTCAAAACAGAAAATGAAGAAGGCATACACGCAGGCGCAGAAGTATAAATAAATATGCATTATTACTAGCTCACAAAACACATCAGAAACAGTGAAAAATTTAGCGGCACAAACAACTATCACGATATTAAGAATATATTGTGAGGTTCAAGTAAGAACGCAGGTAGATTTTCGAGGATATGCACAAAGGAGCAAGCCGGTGTAAAACTGCAATACTGGCCGTCATTTACTGCATCCAATTCGTTGGAGCCGTCTGTGTGCATCGATTTCCCCACAGGAATCGTCTGAGGACTCCAGAAGACGCTTGACCGGCTGCCTGCGTGGCAACTGTCAAGGTGCGAACTTCCTTCGACAAGTAAGCCGAGAGGCCATCAAACAATTGAGGAGTTGCATCTACCCTCAGCTTACCTTTTTCACGCGGCAATCTAACTGTAGTGCCATGTATAATGCACTCGTCTTCACGAATGAAGTCCTCCTTATCGAAATATATTTCGCAGATGCGAACGTCCGGTGAGCTAAACGAGAATGTACCCATTTCTTGACACGGAATCGCCTGCTTCCAACATATCTTGGCTTTCAGGGTCACTGGGAAACACGAATAACAATTTTTTGACGATTCCTCTGTAGCCAGAGTGACAGCAAGGCACACAGCATGTCTTCGGCATGGTTTGTCAAGCTGCCGCTAACTATTTGTGGCGTTCGAAAATGGTAACAGGCACAGACAGCACTGCACGCTCACGATAAAACACGACGTGAACGAGGCCAAGACACAACGACACCACCCAGGGGCGTAGGCAGAAATTTTTTTTTCGGGGTGGGGGGGGGGGCACCACCTTGATTTCGGGGGGTGCACCTTCCTTGAAATGGTCATTTTTCCCTATGTATGCCATGGCGAAAAAAAAGAATTTCGGGGGGGGGGGGGGGGGGCACGTGCCGGTGTGCCACCCCCTGGCTACGCCACTGACACCACCTATTGCCTTGCTGGCTCAGACGACCGCCTCCTTAGCACCGGTGGCGCCGTGCCTCTTATTCGGCAGCACACAAAGCGCTCGCATAGAGGGACTGAGAAGTTTCATGACAGTCGAAAGTATTGAGGGAATATGGCGCTGCTTTGCTTTCTCGATTACACCGAGCAGATGGATCTGAGCTGGATGATCACTGTGCCTCCAAGAGCCATTGCCGGCGCGCGACCGAGCCTTATGTTTATGCCACCATGAGGTTGCAATGATCACAACTGCAGGCCTGCTTGCATTTTTCTGTCCAGTGTGCCTACATTATGCAAGTGCCAAGAAGTATGCAGACAAGCTAGAGCTCTTTACCTGAGCACTGATAAGCGTTTATATGGGAAGTGCGTTGATATTATGAAGGTGAAGTTGCGGCTGAAAATGCGTTGCTCCTGGTGTTGATCAGAGAGTGAGAGGACATTGTGCCAATGTGCTGTAGCAACTTCTCATTAGTTGCCTTGCACAGGCAGACAGTGTCTTAGCTTAGTAGACGAAGAATAAAACAGCGCTAAAGACGGGACGAGAAGAGGACCCATAGACGGCGCTGAACTAACAACCAAAGTTTAATTGCAAAACAACTGCAATATATCCTCCTGAGACCTGGCAATGGGAAATTTGTGCAATATATTGGACATTGTAACACAGTGCACCACGGCTTTCAAAGCGCTTGCCTCCTCCCGGAAAGCATTTTCTCGGCTGCTTGTGGGACCCGTGCTGCCATCTAGTGAATATGGTCAAACTCGGTGTGTTTCCCGCCTCTCAGGAGCACTCGAAATGGCGGCATTCAGCACGAACAACTTTTACGCCTGCCACCTAAGAAGTAATTGGATTTATATTCATTCTTGGGTGTCCTAAAGCGCATTTAAGCATTGATTTGTGTTCGTAAGATGTTGAAGCACACAAAGAAATTCATATTTGAGCAAAAAATGTAGTAGTTTTTTTTCATGAGCTGCGTATTTGACAATGTCCAATAATGGACATTGGGTCTCAACGACAACAAAAACACGACAGTACGCTCGTGCGCTCTCTTGGCGCTCTACAGAGAGTAAAAGGTTTTCCGCTACAGTTCTCTCCTTATTACGTTGAAACTTCAAGTATTTTCCTTTGTAGGTAATAGGCTGTGTGAGTGATGCCACGGCTGAGAAAATCTTGGAGAATCTTGGTTTGGAAGCAGCAAGGAAAAGTATATTTGTGTTGCGAGATGTCTTTTTTCGGCCACTGGCCTCAACTGCGCCCTACTCCCCAAAAAAGTTCCCCTAGAGTCCCAATGTCCAATATATTGGACAACGTGCTGCGGCCAAGTAACGTCATATTTTGAAAAACTACCCGACACTTTTCACCTTTGCCCTCATAAAAAGCAGTTCTGAAAGTTTAACAAAAATCCATGACCCTAAATTCACTCTGGGTCTCAGGAGGATATAGAAAAAGGGGATCTGTGCAGAACCATGAAACATAAGCAGAAATGCACGTGCATGTGAAGAAGGCCATACATCAAACATTATCAAGACACTGTCACATCAGTGGACCCCAGATATATAATTTCACAGCCGTGAAACGATATCGAGGGTACGCTAACACAAGAAACACCGTGCTGTTAAATGTGGAAGGCTTCGCTAATCTCGCGTTTGTAGTGCTCGTTATAGAGCCCCATGACCACACACTTGTCAAGAATTGGCTGACAACCACAATTTTTTACAGTGGCCAGCCAAGTGACTGGGGACAGAGCCTTTTAGAGAGTAAGCATGCTCCCTCAACCGATCATTTATGCATCGGCCTGTTTGGCCGATGTAACAGCGCTCACTAGTAAATGGTATCTTGTACACAATCCCTAAAACACATTCAACATAGTGCATAGTGTTTTTCTTAGCACCTGCTTGTTTCTTAGGTCCTTCACTGTTAACCCTGCGGCACAGCCTAGCAAGTATGCCGCGTGCGCAGAATACAACTCTTACACCTATTTTGCCTGCAATCTTCTTTAGCCTGTGCAAAACCTCATGTACCGTAGGGAATAACAGCCTTGCTAGAAAGAGGCTTGGTAAGTTGGCTGTTGCTTTGTCTCTTATTGGGCATTCTTAGTGTTGTTAGGAGAGTCTTGGCAGTGAAAGTTAGCAGAGGCCTATGGAAGCCAGCTTGTTGAAGAGTGTTCACTTGTTGCATCAAACTGCTATCAACCTGGTGGTGACAAGAGGGAGTTAAAGCTGCCTTTAGGCAGGAATGAGTGATGCTTTGCTTGACTAATTTAGAATGCGCGGACGTGAAAGGAAGAAAGCTTTTCTTTGACCGTGGCTCATACCGCCAACAGACATGGTCAGACAAAAAATCCATTTCAAGGTCTAGGAATCGTGGCTTGTCAGAAGTAAACTGTGATGTTGATTCCAGTTGCTCCATTTTGTGCCGAAATATGTAAAATATTTCACCAGTGGTTTGTCGAGGGTTAGTTTGATCAATTGTGTAAACAACTAAAAGTTGACCTTAAGGGGAGATGCGAGTAGAAAAACGCGTTTTTTTTCAAAAATGACATATTTTTGTTTTTATTCGCTTTCACAAGTTAAATTTCTCTACTTTCACGACAAAAAAAACTGAAGATTGTAATTAAACACGAAGTAGGTCAAAAGTCGCTTTTAAAGAATACAAGGTGGCTACTAAAAATCTAAGAAGTTCTGATTGTCAAGAGTCCCCTGGAAATTGTCACCAGGCTGCTTGCCATTGCATTTCACATGAGGGGTTCACTCACATGCTCAAAATAACCATGATTGCCAAGCTCTCGTGTTGGAATAAATCATCTTAAATGACGAATCTTTTCCGCATAGATGAGCTTTCACTTATACCTTTAAAATGCGTTTTTCTAGAGATACAATTCTGGGCAACTTCATGAGTTTTTACATCATGTTTTTGGTACTTCTGAATTTTGCCCACATATTTCTTAACACGTGCAGAGCGCAAGTATCTACTTTAGAACTTGATATCACTAAATATAATTATTACGAACCTAAAATAAGCAATTAGTATGGTCTGAGCATTCTAAGGCTTCTCACATTACAATTTTTCTTGTCCATTAGAATAGCTTATACGCGCTTTCTTGATAGTTATTTGCATTCTACAGATAATGTGGAGCAATATGAGCCAATAATGGCTCAGAACGATAAACATTTACTGGCAAAAGAAGAGTCTACAAAAATAACTATATTTTACACATTGTCGTGGCACAAAACGAAAACTGTAAAGCTTACTATAAAACTAATTGCATATTTGAAATCAGCATAAAATCCTCTATATACAGCAAAAATTTCACTGCCATAGGCTACAGATTAACGCAACTTTTTTTTCCGAATCGCATCTCCCCTTAACTGGGCTTGGCTGCTGAAGGTTAGCCATGACACTTCTGTTATACTGTGTGTGTAAAAGGTCACTAAGAACCGGAGCTAGGCATGAGCCAATGCCACACTCATTCACGGTGGGTGTAGAAGGTGCCCTTGTGAAGTACACAAGTCGAATGTAGGTAAAAGTGTAGTAGTTCCAAAAACTACTACGCTGAACAACATGGCGCTGTGTTGTTTGTTTCTTTTCTGTTGTCCTTGTCTTGAGTTGTGCTGTAACCAAGTTAAAAATGAATCCCAACCAACTAGCCCAGCTTGCCCTCTAGTATGATTCATGGTGCATAGCGAAGAAAAAATTGAGATCTACACTGTTTTCACAGCTCATGTCAACATAGACATTGTACTCCCTGTCTACCAGAAGTTGAGCAATGGTTATTCTCTTCCTGTTTCTCATCATACAAATTATAAAGTCTCGCAATTATTCTAAACCAGGGGTCGGCAACCTGCGGCTCGTGAGGCAGTGTTATGCGGCCCCCGGCGTGATGTCAAACCCCTCTATTTTTCCTGTTTCGTTTCCTATCTGAAGGCTGACATTACAGTTTTGACCTAAAATGGCATTTTCTCATGTAACCTATATTTGTTTGCAACCTAATAATATCTGCGCTGAAAATAAGTATGCATTTTAATACTCTTTTCAATATTATTGTCAATTCGTCGAATTTTTTCACTTAGTCTGCCTCCCTCCTTTATATTAGCCGTGCGGCCCGCCACTCTGTCAGCTGCATGCAACTTGGCCCTCCGCCTCAAAAGGTTGCCGACCCCTGCTCTAAACAATAATTATTCAGAGTAGGTTGCACAATTTACCCTTAACATTTGTAAGACCAGTTCGGTCAGTTCGATCTGACTGGATTCAGATCTGTTTGACGTGAATCATAAATGCAGTCATTCTAAAAAGACAGGGTGTGCAAACACGGACACAAGAAAGAAGTCTGGACACCACAAACTCCATAGTCAGGACACCACAAATGCCTTTGTGGCATTTGTGGTGTCCTGACTTCTTTGTTTTGTCCGCGTTTGCCTGCCCTGTCTTTTTAGAATGAATACGTACCAACCAGTTCAGCTCTCTGTTATTCTAAAATGGATGCAGTCTGTCATGGACTGTGGTGGTTTGAATGAGTGCCTGTACAATCTGCGGCGTTTCTCATACATAAAGCCATATGATAACGTACACTTCATGCTGAGAGCTGAGGCTGGTCTGCTAATGATCCTGAGGACAGACATGCAGTACCAGCTCAGTGAATTTGTGCGAAATTGTCAAGACCGTTAGGTGTTCCCTTAACAGCTAACTTTTTCATTACCGCCCTATCAAAAAGTCACAGTTTCACCGCAAGGGTGAAGCAATGAATGCGATAGCAACAAATTGTAATGTTATACGAAGTGAGGCTGGCAGCTAAGTCTTTTGGATCCGATCTCACGCAACTCTATAAAACGCTTGTTTAAGAGAATTCTCTTCGCGTTGAGAGCGCAGCACGTAGAAGGGTACACCGGCCGCCCGCTGTCGGCTGCCGAGATGGGGAGATAACGCGCGCGCCCGCGACGACCGAGTTCGTAAAATCGAAGGTCGCTCGATGGACCCCCCCACCCCCCCCCCTCGCGTCTTTTCACGCTCGCGAACGACGGGCGGGGCCGGTTGAACAGTTGAGGGGATCTTATCGCATGCGCCTCGGAGCGACGGAGATGCCGGCTCGTTTGATCGCCGCTTCAGCCGTGTTCACCGCTCCCGCTCGCCCGCTATTACCCGCTGGTAGAACGTACGATGCGCAGGGGGTTCTTATCAATTTGGACTTCATACGCGACATGACGGCGACGGCAACGGCGACGGCAAAAACCCGTCGAGACTGTCCATATAATTGCTATCGCAATAAAAAAACAGCGTTCCCAGTGTCTCCCAGTGCGTTTCAGCGCGCTGGGTGACACTGGAAACGATGTACAGTGTGTCCCAGTGTCTCCCAGCGCGCTGGGAGACACTGGGACGCACTGTACAGCGTGGCCAGTGTCGCCCAGTGCGCTGAAACGCACTGGGACACACTGTGCAGCGTCGCCCAGTGTCTTACAGCGCGCTGGGAGGCACTGGTCACGCTGTACAGTGTCGGCCCGCACACTGGGAACACCGGCGGCACATTGGAAAAAACTGGGCGCACTTGATGGACTTTCTATAAGACTTTATATTGGATCGCGAGATGTCGAGCGTAAAATTTACCGAATATTTTCAAAATGTTCTGTCCTGTGTGCAACACATATATAGCTTTAGTTTCAGTTAGGCGACGGATGTGCTTGTAGGCTAAAGCAATCATCTGTCGAGCGCGCGTGCGCTTTCTTTGAAGTGTGCTCGAGTGTCGTCAATGTAGTTTATAAACCACATTGAAATAACTCATCATTCGCAACCAATATGGCAGTAGTATTAGTCTGATAATCAAGATCAACCTGCTCTAGCAGTCAGTCGTTCCCGCTCGTACCGCAGAAAGCCGCACGTCACCGGCAGCAGTTAGCCGCTGCAACGCCCAATCTCGGCGTTTTCAGCTTCTGAGTTGTGTAATCAAAGGTGCAAATATGACCTCGCTTGGGTCAGTTATGATCGAAACTGCATTTTAGCGGTTATTAGACTCTTTGTAATGGAATATATATCCACGATCTTCACAGCGACCGTGGCTCACGAAGTGCGGCCCTAAGCCTAATGCTCGTTTCGGCTAGAGTGAACTACTGCAGATCTAGTACGCGGAACGTAAACAAGGGGACAGAAAATATGTTGAAACGGGTGACGAAAAGTACAGTGTTCAGTGAGCAGTTCAGATGCACGATGTTTGCTACGTAGGTATGACTTGCCGCTTAGCGAGACAGTGCGATTGCCGCAACACATCTGCGATTACGCTCGTAAGTTTTGGTGCAAAACGTGCCAGGTAGACGTTCTGATCCAAGGCAGCCCATAACAAACAAACAAACAAACAATCTCCTGTCAGGTTGGCGCGAGCACGAAGAGACGAAAATCTGCGTTTCTAAGCGAGAAAACATTGCTATTGGATACCGGAATTAGCTATAACATGAAGAAAAAATAACCCGAAGCTTGTCTTTCGAGTGTGGCGTAGGGCGTAGCGTGTCAGGCTCAGAATGAGTAGGTCGTCAAGGTAGCAGGTTCGAATCCTGCGCGCTCGATTTTTTTTCTTTTTTTTTGTCCCAGTGCTCGTGTTTCAGCCTTAATTACGATGTGGGCATAACCAAAATTTTAAAGAAACAATTTAAAGCCCGATTTTGGCCCATAACGCGTGTCCCAGTGTGCAGCGCGCCAGCGTCCAGTGTGCCCCGTGCAGCGTGCCAGTGTCCCAGTATCCAGCGCCACACTGGTCCCATAATCAGGTATGGCGCTGGGACAGTGCCACTGGGTTTTCCGATAGGGCACTCAATCCGTATATGACAAATGACAAAATAGGGATCGAATTGAAATATTTATGTGCAATTAAAGCAGTGCGTCAGTAGGTTTGCACACTTTTACTGATTTGAATGTTGCCATAAATTTCTCAAGTTAGTGGGAACTCTAGAACCACATATTAAGATATGTACTGCAACATAATAGTCATATGTGTCATGACACTGACTGCTAGCAATATGAATGACCTATAACTTTTAAAGCATATAGAAACATTTGAAACTGATGCTTTGGTGTCATTCTGCGATTTCTTATCATAGCTGCGCCACTTTGCTGTCAATAATTACTAGCGGTTGCAAATTTATTTCTTGGGACAGTCAGAGAATGGAACCTGCACTTTTTAAGGGTTGCTTGATCTCATGGTGCCTCTAATATTATTTGCTTTGAAATTTATGTTTTGTTCACAGGCACTCTTGAAAAGGCTGAGCGACGTGCCACTAGTGCACAGTATTCCTCATCCGTCGACACAACGGAGCAGTCGGGTAATTCCTTACATTCATTATTTGCTTGCATAAAATTGCAAGCTGATGCCTGATTACAATGCCTGTCGAAGCAGGTAATACAAGTTTGGAAGAGTTACATTTATATGGTGACCACTTTGGCATTTGGGCCAACCAGGAGGTTAATGTGAAGACACCATTCGGATCTAATTGGCAAGCTGAAGTGTATGCTACAAATAGTTTCCATGAATAACACAGTGCCTAAACTTCCAGACTAATTTGACCCTGTGTCACCATATCGTAGCCTCCAGTTCTCCTCAATGCCCCAAAATGTGGTAGTGCACGTTGAGTCCATTAACCAAAATGGGGCTTCCTTTACCAGTATCTTTCCAGGGATACTGTACAAGCTTGTTTTGCCACCTCATGCAACCTTGAAACAATTCACTTTGTTTCATGCATTCTCTTCTACCTTGCAAATCCAAATTGTCAATCTAACAGCGATTTAAAATTAATGTACATGCATAAACATTATTCTTTTTAGGCATTGAAGGCCGCTATGAAGAGGAGGGCCGTTCGTCACCTCCGGTGGAATTGCCTGAACCTCGTAAGTAATTCATAAAATGATTCTTCAAGCTGCCTCAGTGAACAACACCTGTGTTATTGGGGTTTGCGAAAGGTCCTCAAGCTGGAAAACGATGTTGAAGTACTTAAAATTACTGTTTTCAAAAATGCAGTTGGTACCTCGATTTCACAAGTGGCTGGAAACTTGCCAGTGTGTCGCTATGCACACCAATGGATATGTGCAAGTCATTTGTTTCTTTTTTCTTAATATGTGCGTCGACATCTTTCCTGTTAAACATCGGAGACCAAGTTGACAACACTGTCAATGGTTGATCGGCCTCTCCTAAAGCCATTCATGAATTTGGGAAAGCAATTATTGCTCTCTGAGAGCCACTCTAATCTTGACAAGACCATTCTTTCCATGACTTTGCCAATTCAGCTGCCTAAGTCGCTCAGCCGGTAGGATGAAAGTTCATTAGGGCACTTCCCCGGTATAAGCGGTGCAATTATGCGGCTGCACTTCCAGGAAATGTTGTAAGACAACAGGACCTGTCGGGCTTCTGTATCAAGATGGCGGAGCGCAGCGTACGTAATTCCGTCCGGCCCGCGTGCTGACGAGCGTCAGGAAAGTGAAATTGCAAAAAAGTGTGGACATGAGCTTAACTTTAGTTAAGAACATGAATGATTTACAAAATGCATTTTACAAGTAAAAAAAAGTTGCGTGCAAGTTTAATTTCAAGTGAAATTGCGTTCCATATTTTAGCACCAGTGAACTGGATTAACCGTTTACCATATACATTCCTACAATTGGGATAGTTAAAGTTGGCTATTGCCTGCATGCCTTGCGTCATGGGTTGGTGCAAAAAACTCACTCACAGGTTGTGGAAAGTTGGTGTTAATTACAGTATTAATACCACGGTTTTATAATTTCGCTGAGACGTGAAAGGCAGTATCCGAGTAGGTGAAAACAAATGTGAGCTTAGGCAAGAAGAGGACCTATGCAGAAGCAAAATTGCTGTTGGTGCTTCCAACATAGCTCTAGTGCTGCCCATGAGCATGCTGGTTGGGCATCACACTGTACTGCAGCCTATGTGCAGGTTCTCGTCTAATCAGCAATAAATATAGCACTGGGCAGTGCTAAGAGTCAGGTGTATTGTGCTTGGAGGATTGAGTTAAAGGGACCGACAACCAGCCAGCACATGTGATTAAATCCTGGTTGGAAATGAAAAGATCCTGAATAATAGCGACAGATTGAAACATTCTTTTTGCAATCTGAGTAGTTATTCTTTCAAATCTCATTTAAAAGCCACAAAAAACCGGTACGTGGTGCAGCCTAACAGAAGATATTTGAAGGTGGATGATGAAGTTGTTCAGTTTGCTATACATGGCCTGATGCTTTCATGCGTACCATATTTAGTGTTAAAAATTACAGTGCGTGTGTTGTTTTCATCCCTGCTGTGTTCTGTGCTGCATATAAGCATACAGTCGATGTATGCTTATCTACAAACAACTTTCTGCGCACACTCAAGCGATAAAAAACCAAAACACAACGAAGCATGAGCAGCTTATACACTTTAAAAATGATGTACGCTTGAGTGTGCGCAGAAAGTTGTTTGTAGATAAGCATACATGGACTGTTGGTTAATCTTTACACGTGCACGGGTATTCCTATCACTTGAGTGTGTACAAACTGGTTTTTTTGATAAATTTGTATTGAGGATTTATTCATTTCTGTGTCGCTCGGGGGTGCTTGGGTGCGCATAGATATGAAGTATTTTTCCTGAAATAAAATCAGTTGCGACTGTAGCAAGTGTCGTGTCCTTCTTGTCCTCTCTGTCCCTGTCTAAATTGCGCTACTTCACCATATAGGTACAATGATCAGTCACCAACTAGCCCAGCTTTCAACCTTATTGAATCCCAAAAGCTTGTTCTCTTAAATATTGCCCATGCAGCACCGAGTGCGTTGCTCTGGCATTCTAGACAAGTTTGCTGACATCTGGTCCTAATTCTTGAAATTGGGTGCATTTGGATAGGATAAGGACTGCCAAAAATTCATTGCGAGCCATTTAATATTTGCATGGTAATATCTTTGCAGGCAAGTTGAAAATAAAGTATTTTCATGGGCGGTGACATGTTTAATAGCACCATGAAGTTGTATACTGCTCCTATGCATTGGAACTATTAGTATTGTCCCTGCTGTAGTTGGTTGCGAGATAACCAGCCAAGTCGGTATTACGGTTGAACCCCTTCATAAGAGACATACACCAGGGAGCAATCCTTGTCTTTTACATATATGAGGTGTCTTTTATAAGCAGGGTACCACATATGCATTTTCTTATCAACCCCTATTTTACTGTAGGCACACTGGTGTGTCTTATACCCATTTTTCTCTTACATCAGTGTCTCCTATAAAAAGGTTCGACTGTACTACCATATTTACTCGAATGTAATGAGAGTTTTTTCCAGATTATTGCAACCTTAAAGTTGAGCCTCGCATTAAAATCAAATACCGAACATTCTATTTTTTTTCTGCCTGGACACAAAGAAAAGTCTCGCCTCGTGTTACAATAGAGTCAATAAGGTATATGAGAAAGGATGTCTTATGGATTTAACTTACTCCAGATTAACGTAACTGTCACAGTCAGCGAAAACTAGACGGCATTCCAGCTGCATTACGATCCATATTCATCTGCGACATTGCCATTGCAAAAAGAAAAGTTTTTATTTTTTTTTGTCCGTTGGCTGTTGTTGATTCTTCATTGTTGCCTAGAGGCCTGGAATAGAGGTTGGCCAGGGGGCACTGTGTAGTCTTCCTTGATTTTCCCAGTTTCATCAACATCAGTTGGTATGCGTAGAAGGAAGGCAGAACACTCAAACAGTGGTGCAAGCATGCCACATATTCACCGTTCATTGCATGTAGTAAGTTGCTATGAGCAACTTCATGCAATCAACGGTGAACGAGTCAGTGGTGAACTAACGCCTGCACTATGCACTGTTTTTCACATGACACTGCAATGGTAAGGTGCCTCGACCATATAGTCACATGCATAAAATCGCAAAGCTTCATTTTGTGAAATGTTTAATCTTGCGACAGCATCGAAGGAGTTCTGTATAAATTTGTGTATCTGCTTGGCGTACCAAAGCTATTGAGTAAAATACCGTATTTACTCGCATAACTCGCTCACTTTTTTTTTGAGATTTTGGAGCTCCGAAAAGGGGGGTGCACAAATTACAAGGAGATTTCGCAAACGCATCCGAAATAATAGGGAGTTTTAGAATAGCGTACGCTTCGTTTGCGTTTGTTGCGGCTGCCCGCTATGTCTGTCAATTAACAGGGGCCCACAAGAGGTTAGCGTACGATGCATGGCGCCAAACGCTACTGCAAAGCTTTGTGTGCGCTATTCTAAGACTTCCTAATGTGCAATAGTATCAGTCCAAACGTGCGCGGTATATACACTTGAAAAAAATAAATAAATTGAGCACATAGGAAGTGTACCAGTTTATTTAACAGAATGGCATGCACTTTAACCAGCCAGATCCCGGTCATGCGTGGTTGAGTCGGAATCACTAATCGAGAGGTCTGACTGGGAATCATCGTTGCGGCCGCTGTCACCGCTCTCCCAAAGCGCATTGCCCTCTGGTCTGGTGAGCGCATTCGAATTCGCCCCATTTTCTTTGAACCTCTTCTCGGCAATGCTTGCCAGGTCCCACGACACTGTGATACCAGAGGACCTAAGTATTCGCACATAATTGAAAAGGTCTTCTTCATCAGGGGAAACACAGCGCAAAAGAAGACTGGGACAAGGAAGGTCGACGCACACACAGCGCTGTGTGTGCATCGCCCTTGCTTGTTCCTCGTCTTATTTTGCGCTGTGTCCCTCTGATGTCTAACCAACACGCCCAAGCTTTGGATACTAGGTCTTCTTCAACGCACTTTTCTGCTTTCTCCCATACCGAACGTCACACCTTGAAGAACTTCACGCTTGAACTGCTTGACGGTGGCACGGTTCCAGTTTTCTTTGGTAAACTTTATAACAGTGAGCTTGAATTCCGCCTTATATATAATTATTGTAGCTCATTGCAAGGGAACAGTAAAAACGTAATGAATGGATGGTGAAACTGAAACTTCTGAAATCAACCAAGCATGCCTTGCAGCGTGGACGCAGAGAACGAGGGGAATAGTTGACGTGACAGGCCCTCGCACGCCTCCGATGCAGAAAATAGTCCGTGCCGTGTCGCGAGCGTGCGTGCATTCTCGCGGTGAGGAGATGGGAAGATAGAAGGAGGCAAACCCTCGAGCAGTTCCAATGACCTGTCAACAGGTTTGGGTGTTCTGGTACGATATTCTAGGGACCGTAGTTCGGGGGAAGTCCTTGGAAGAAGGGACTTTGCACTTGCAGCCTGTTTTATGTATGACTGCGCTCGCCTGCTCAGTGAGTCGCGCCTGTCCAGAGCATTCAAAGGTCTAATGTCTCTTTGTGCGTGTGCCGGCAAGCTGGCTCGGGCGGGTCGGGGAGCGCAAAATACGGAGCAATTTTTTTTCTATCACTGCTGGCTAAATATTAGCGGTGCCCAAATTATGCGAGTAAATACGGGTATGTACTCTTGTATATTTCAGCTCTCTTGTTGCGGATTCTGAGGCTGCAGCTGGGCCTGCGGCAGCAACAAAGGGAAACACTGCAGGAGGTGCGACAATTGAGGCACGAGCTATGGCTTCTGTCTGAGAGAGTGCAGCTCTCGGATACTCTCGGTGGGAGCCGTACCGCGCCTCAGCACGCCCAGGCCAGCACAGCCCCCCTGCTGACCTGCCCCGGCTGCCTGCTGGGACAATTCAAGAGCTGGAGGCAGCAGAGGCAGCTGTGCAGAATGAGGCTGCGGATGCTGCTTTGGTGTGTACTTCCTTTATTTTTAATAAGCCTATGTAACATGCAGAAATTTAGTGCTGTTTCAAAATGCTGTCTCGGGAAACAAACTAGTCAGGCAATTTGCATGAGCCACTGTACCATTTACTATGGTCTCTGAAGGCGGAGTGAAATGTGAGAAGTAGCAGATGATGTAGGCAACATCGTGTGTTCCACGGGCAGTGACTAGGAAAAGGCTGCTTAAGGGGAGATGCTACTCGAAAAAAAAAAGTTTCTTTAATCTGTAGCGTAGGTAAATGAAATTTTTGCTGTTTACAGAACCTTTAGTTCTCATTCCAAATATGTAATCAGGTTTGTAATAAGTTACATAGTTTTTGTTTTTACCATGACAATATGTAAAATATAGTCCTTTTTGTAGACACTTTTTTTGCCAGTAAATGTTTATAGTTCTAAGCCATTATTGGCTCATATTGCTCCACATTATCTGTAGAGTGCAAATAACTATCAAGAAAGTGCGTATAAGACATTTTAATGGACAAGAAAAATTCTAATGTGAGAAGTCTTGAATGCTCAGACCATACCAATTGCTTATTTTAGGTTCGTAATAAGTTATATAGGTTATATGAAGTTTTAAAGGAGATACTTGAGTTCTTCACATCTTAAGGAATAGGTATGTGGGCAAAATTTCATTCCCGATATGGCCATCAGAAGTACCAAAAACATGTCAAAACTCAAGAAGTTGCCCTAAATTGTATCCTTCAGAAGAACGCATTTCATAGGTATAAGTGAAAGCTCATCCATGCGACAAAGATATGTTTTTTAAAATGATTTCTTCCCATCAAGAGAGTTTGGGAATCATGGTTGTTTTGAGCATGTGGCTTTGGTGAACTCCTGATGCGAAATGCAATGGCAAGCAGCCAGGTGACAATTTCCAGGGGACTCTAGACAATGAGCTCTCTTTAGTTTTTAGTAGCTAGTAGCCACCTTCTGCTCTTCAAAAGTGACTTTAACCTACTTCGAGTTTAATTACAATCTTTAATTTTTTTTTGTCGTAAAAGTAGAGAAATTAAACTTGTGAAAGCAAATAAAAAATAAAAATATGTAATTTCGGAAAAAAGAAGCTTGCGTTTTTCGACTCGCAGCTCCCCTTAAAACCAACGCTCATTCATTTTGGTTCATTTATCGTCCTATTTCATGTCAACTACGGGATAATGGCCGCTGCTGTGATATGCAGTTCACCCTGCCTTGTGCTAGCTGATTTCGTTTTGCTGTTTTTTTAAGCTAACACTCACCCAATTTTACTGGGTTAAGAAAAATAAATGCTCCTTTTTTATTGTTACGAGATTTTTAAGCTGTAAATATTGCGTGGCCCTTTGTTGGCTATCACAGAAAAAAAAGGACAAATAGAATTCACTGTCGTCTAATGCAACATTTATTTTCGTATCAATTTCATCTGTGATGAAGATTTGGTGGCTCTAAGATTGCCTCTTGATATGCCTTGATCATGTACCAATTTAAGTGCATTTATCTTGTCCCACTCTGCTTACAATGCATTGCTTAAGAACATTTTCAAGCTTCTCTTCGAAGTCCATATACGTTATTGTTTTTGACCTGTAGAAGCTTTCTCTGGTGAACATTCAGCCGAAGACATCTTAAACCTTGAAGAAAAAGTACTGGCATGCCTTGAAGCAGCACAGAGAGTAATTATACTAGTTCACAGCTAGAATAAACATTTCATTAGGGGTTATGACTGTGTTGTATTTCATTTCGTAACAGCGAAGGAGAGGCACACATGCATATCGGTAGAGGGACACTGAAATGTTCTAACACCCTCTTGGTAACCTTCTTAGCTTGCTTATTGCGAGCGTCGATGTGGCAACGCATTTTATGTCAAGTGAGTTAAAGTTGCCATAAAAAAAATTGAAATGTCATGATCTCCAAAAGCCGCTCCTTTATGACAATTAGCTCTCGCTGCAGATTTTTATCATGAAAACATTTCGATGTGCAGTTTGAATTTACCCCATGTCTGCTTCTTCCATTTTTTTTACAGTGCAAGCACCTCCGTGCAGATCGGGGGGCAAGGGGCTACGAGAAGTTGGAGCAAATGCCATGAAGGCTGCGATGGCACATGATGTGCTGCAAGTGCTCTACAGCCTTCATGGCAGGAAAGGAAGGCGAGCCTTCATAAATCTGAGGCTCTGCAGACTGGTAACAAGGTAAGACTTTCTTGGTCATTGTTCTATGTGTGTGCACTTGTGTGTATTGTTTGTACTGCGGTGCTTCGTGTGTACTATGGTTTTTATATTCTTGTATGCAGATTTCATATGCGAAAAAGCCGGCTGCGACATTTCAGAAGCGCAGAGCTTCATTAAGAGGTGGCTGCCGGAGTCTGGTGACCGCTGTGGGGGGCAGCAAGCGGCGCTTTAAGGAAGCATTTGTTGTGGAGCAGCCCGATGATCCTTGCTGTCCAAGCGGGGATCATCGGCTGCCCGCAGTAGCTGGCTTCCTGCCCAGCCACTGCGACCAGGGCCTTGGCGGCACCATCGCCAACGTGCCCCCCCCTCGGCTCCACCTGCCATGGGCCTGCAGTAGGGGCCTTCACCTGCCCCCGGCCAATCTCCGTGCCTCCTGCCAGCCCGCTCGTCCTGCGCCTGCCATGGGCCTGATTTGTAATTAGTGTATATATTGTAGGTATTTTTTTGGAAATATTTTTTTTCTATATAGTAAATACAAAAAAATACAAAAATAAATGGTCTGAATATTCTATACTGCTCAACTGGCTTATGCTGCTTGCCAGACTTGATTCAGAAGCATGATCACTGTTGTTTACAAGTGGGCAAGCTTTACCTTCCACCGTTCCACCTAACTGAGTAATTTCCTAGACTTATGGATTTGCTGTCACACTCCCACAAAATATAGCAGAGCGGGCCTACATCCCTACCGTGGAAGTTTTGGTTAAAAAAAAGTTCTCTGAACTGTTTCAGTATTCTCATTTACCGAATTGCATGTGTGTGACGTTTGCCTTTAGCATTTATTTTAGTAAAGATTTTGTTCTATATGTGGTGTTACAGCATCCAAGGGCACTCACTATCACGAAACGGAGAATGGAAGGTGGGTAGGCAGCTACATATACTGAACTTCATTTAGTTTG
The DNA here is from genome assembly GCA_030522465.1 of Rhipicephalus appendiculatus. NCBI lineage: Eukaryota > Metazoa > Arthropoda > Arachnida > Ixodida > Ixodidae > Rhipicephalus > Rhipicephalus appendiculatus. The sequence continues at coordinate 52,505 of JALIZH010013342.1, read as the reverse complement.
ATGCCCAACTTTTGGAAAAGGGAATGAGTTGTAAAAGATGAAATGAGTAATTGCTTTTCAACCGTGGTGCAACAAGTATCCACAGCCTAGCATGAAATTTTCTGTTGCCCCAAATATACTGCACCACAGAGCTCGTACAGGGCTGCTGAGTTGCAAGACCAGGACCTCGAGGCAGATTGTATCGTCTTCAGGTAAAAAAAATGCCACTAGCTAAAGATCCCTATTACTATTGGTTACATATCGGCGAGCCACCGGTAGCCAATATTCGTCGTACAGCGAACATCGGCCTAATAATGGCATTTGATTGGCTGCAATATGGCCCTGGAACGGCCCGATGCTGGACGTACATCGGCAATACGACGGCCCTTCGTCGGCATATCTACAGCGGCCCGGTGTTGGCTGCTTATCGGCAAATACAACGGCAGAACGTCGGCCCTACGTCGGAATGAACACCGGCCCGACGTCGGAAGAAGTTGCACTTGACCAAAATGCCGACGTCGGCCTAATGTTGGTGCCGTTATTTGCCGACGTCGTACCGAGATCGGACCAACGCCGGCGTGCTGCCTGGGATGTGTTGGCACAGGCACGTTGGTTTCGTTACAGCAAATGCATGCAAGGTCTTGGGGTTCTTAAGACGTAACAGGAAGCTGTTTCCTCTTCAGGCCCGTAATCTTCTCTACAAAAGTTATGTCAGACCAATTTTGTAGTATGGACGCACTGTATGGGACCCTTGCACGAGTACTGATCGCGACAATCTTGAGAGAGTTCAGAACATAGCGGCAAGGTACGTTATCGGAAGCTATGAAAGAAACTTTAGCATTATGACTAAAAAGGAAACATTAAAATAGGAGCATTTAGAAAAAAAAACATGGCTGATCCATCTGTCAAAGGAATCGGTATAACACGAAAGTGAAACGTGTATTCACATAAGTAGTTGAGCGTTTATTGTGCATTGTTTCGCCACAAGGGAGAAGGAATGAATGCTGCAGCAACAAATTGTTATGTGACGTGAAGAACGGCAAGCAGCTCGAAACATGCAGCGCGCACCTCACGCAGAAAGGCGCACATCAAGCAGAAAGGCGCACGAAATGAGCATACACAAGACGAGCACGGACTAACTGTCACAGCTCGACATTTAAAGCGCGCTGCTCTAAAACAGAGACGCACGAAACGAACGCACAAGCATACACAGGACGAGCGCGAACAACTGCCACAATTATTACTTCGAGTGTAAGCGGCGCTCTCCATTCGTAAACGCGGCCGCTGCGGCGAACGAAGCGACCTTCGTGCACTATTAACCACTGTAACTTCAAAGCAAACTTGCGATGGAAGCACAAGGCGTGCGAAGCGCCCGAATGCCCCGATCAGGAGATAAGCGCGCGCGCACGAGCGACCACGCCCCGTGGAGGCGCACGCTCATCCCAGCGAGAGGCGCGACGACCTTTAGAACACGCGCTCCGTGACAACCTTCGCGCCATCTCGCTAGTGATGACGAAAACGCGCTGAAGTCGAGGAGCTCTGAGGACCGCCAACAGTATAGGGTGTGTATAAATAGCTTGCCGTTAGCAAGCTGAGGAACGAGCTCCTGTAGCCGAGTGGTTTCGCGCCGCGCGCTGCGGAGCGAGAGGTAGTAGGTTCGACGCCCGGCGAAGGAACTTTTATTGCGATAGCAATTATATGGACACTCTTGGCTGGTTTTCGCCATCGGCGTCGGCGTCGGCGTCATTTGCCGTATATGTATATGTATATATATATAACCGGCCCCGCCCGTCGTTCGTGAGCGTGAAAAGACGCGAGGGGGGGGGGTCCCTCGAGCGACCTTCGATTTTATGAGCGGGGGGCGCGTGCGTTATCTCCCCTTCTCGGCGGCCCACAGCGGGGGGAGGGGGGGGGGGACCTTCGATTTTACGAGCGCGGGCGCGGGCGCGCGCGTTATCTCCCCCTTCTCGGCGGCCGACAGCGGGGGGGCCGGTGTACCCTTCTACGTGCTGCGCTCTCAACGCGAAGAGAATTCTCTTAAACAAGCGTTTTCTAGAGTTGCGTGAGATCGGATCCAAAAAGAGTTAGCTGCCAGCCTCACTTCGTATAACATTACAATTTTTTGCTATCGCATTCATTGCTTCACCCTTGCGGTGAAACTGTGACTTTTTTTTCTTCTAATTTTTCTTTGTTCTCATTATGTTAGTTTATATTTTACAACGTCATATCCGTGACGGAAATACGTCAGAGGAGCCGTGGTGGACCCCAGCATAAAACACTTTCGTGTTAAAAAGAAGGCAGGCTTTACGCTTGAAGCTCTTTCACAACATATTTTATGGCCATACCGCAACAGACCGCAGCGCAATCAGTACATTTTTCGGCCTAATTATATATTCAGACAGACAGACTAGGAACTCAAGCTTAGAGAATAGAGTTGCAGAACAAATATTTTTAAAAGCACTTGTTTCCCCAAAACAGTTTCGGAATGTAATCGACTGCCTGCTGCCATGGTTTCCATTTTCGATAGCGAAGCTCTTGCAGCCGCTCTTTGAGAACACGCTCTGTCCTTGGACGTGGATGGTTTTTTACACAAAGTTTATTTCTTACTACGTAGTTTTTCTTTTATATTTATACAGTGTCATTTTGTTCTTTTTTTTCTGTCTTCGTGTCAGAAAGTTTATTTTGATATTGTTGATGTACAATGACACGAAAATTCGCTTCTTTTGCTTCTTAGTGCTTTTGATCGTGTTTTTTTTTTGTTGTTCTTGTTGTTATCTACCGATTTTCGTTGTTACGTGTGGGATATTTTTAACCACTCCTGTTGCATTGCATTCTTTATTGTGGAATGCTGTAGGTTGTTCAAACTGCTCTGTATAACCTTCCCACTGTAATGCCTGAACGGCGCCGTGGGTACGAGTAAAAAAAAACACGTTCATGTAAAAAAAAAAACGATTGCAGATATTGCGAAGCGGGATACCAAAAACCGGGAACTATGTGTGTTCTACTTTAGACATGCATATATCTATGCCACGGCATTGATGGTGTCACGGTATTAATAGCGCAAAAATACGGCAGATCCCCACGTACCGTGGGAAACGACGTCACGCGAAGTGTGCGGAGGGAAGGTGACTGTAGTGTAATTCTTTCATTGAGCAAAAGTTTACGAAATGACGCTAAATATATGTGCACAGTTGTACACGTTTTATGTAACCATTTGTTTACAGTTGCGTAACGATGCCAACAGCAACATGGCTATTATCAACATCAGAGGCAGTAAGCTGGTATGTCGCGCTTGTGCTCGCGAGGATGGTAGCCCTGGACACTGCTACATAAATGAACTTCAGTGGATGGCGCTTAACTACAATTGACGTTAACCCGACGTGACGGCTGTATCATAGGAGTACGTATGTAATGTTTATAAAATTGGATAGCCAGCACTGCAACAACAATTCACGTCTCACCAACATTGCGCCTGCATATGGCCTTTTTCCGAAGCAGTTTCGAACTTGGCCTGGCCTTGTGGTATGATACTTAAAGGGACCCTGAAACGGTTATTTGAAGCTTTGTCAGCGTTTAGACTAGAGCATCGTCGAACCATTGGCACCACAAATTTAGCGGCACGCCGTGTACCAAGGCCGCTACGGACAATTATATCATACCCTCCTTCTCACCCCTGCCTTGCCTCCTCAACTCATGAGACACGCTGGCATCGCTGGCGATCGCAGAGCTCACGTGAGCACACTCGACGATTTGAGCTTCGCTCGACGATTTGAGCTTTCGCCCATTGCACGCCGACAGGTTGCGTGCATCTCGGAGACCATAGCCCAGTGCGCCCGGCAGCACGCACGCCGTATGGCAACAGAGACATCGCGGAGTGGTTGATATCTGCTCCGACAGGTGCCGCCACCCTACCAGCCAATTTTTCGTGCGCACACACCGCAGCCCCAATGACGTCGCCAGCAGCCCCAATGACGTCGTGCGGACACTGCATGTCGTACTCGCAAGGGGCGGTTGAAAACGCGTTGAGCTGAGCCGCAGTGATCTGCAGCGATTCGCAGCTTTATAGCGTTGTAATAAATTACACAGTGTAAGCAGAGAGCTTAAATTAGTCTGTAAATGAGCCTTAGGACTTGGTCTACTGGCTCAATGTGTTTGTACAAAATCGTCAAAACCGTTTCAGGGTCTCTTTAACCCTTTGTTTCCCACATACAGTCTGCGCAGCGAACGCGAGCGGAAATGATATTTTCAGGCTCTTTCTGTTCCAAAAGTAATACGATGGAAAAAAAACTTGAATAAATACTTGTACATTTTATAAGAATTTTATTACTCACATGGCGAGTCGACAATAAGGACACCATGCACTGAACTCTTGAAAGCTTTCATGAGGCATGGAAAGTCTGAAAGCAGTTGATTTGTTCTGATTTGTTTGTCTGATTTGTTTTCTGATTTTTCTATTTTGTTGAGATACTTCTTCACCCAGTGCATTTGTTTTTCTTTGTTCATCTGAGTCGATGTAAGTTCTTCATCCTCATTCACTCCAGAGCCTTCGCGATCCGTGCGCGGCTGTCTCTGCGGCAGAATACACTCTTATCCGCTATCTAAATATTCCAAGATTTCGTCTTCGCTGTCACTTGGATATTCATTCTGAAAGATAATTTCTTAGATTTCTTCATCTTTCAAATCTTGCTTTCAGATATTGATAAACCTTTTTAAGGCTTTGGGGTGCTCTAAAAGTTCTTTTGCAGTAAATTAATGAAAAAATCACGCCATATCCACGAAGTGAATGATGATGAGTGGGCGAAGCTCGATCGTTTTTATCCATGGCAGAAAGAGAATGTGTGGTCTGGAAAGCGCTTATACTTCATGGTCATCAGCGTCATCGTCATCGTTATCACGTGTAGTGGGTACATTGCACTATACTGGAACGCGCTTATACTTCGTTATCACGTGTAATGGTTACATTCCACTATACTGCGTCATCGTCATCTTTATCACGTGGAGTGGGTACATTCCACTATACGTGGCTATCTACCTACTACTACTACTACTACCTACATACTACTACTACTACTACTACTAGAGGAGGGACAGACCCATACCCTCAGGAGCTTCGCCCCTAAAAAAACAGAACTGCGCCGCACTGGAAACTGCGGTACGCTTTTTGGAATGTCCGGAAAGCTGGGACTTCCTAGTCCTCAGTGCCACGAACGTGTATGCAATATTTGATGCGAAACAGACGAGCGCTAAGAAACGGGGACATAGACAAGAGGTTCACAGGACAGGCGCTCAACTTCAACTGAGGCTTATTGAGCTGACATGAAAATTTATACCAGCAACCAGCCAACGCGATAACGTTGATATGTCAGCCATCCCGACAACAAAAGTGTCACACCCACACCAGAAACACCGCATCATGCCGCGCACCTATGCTTAATCAGCTTCCTGCCGCGCAAAGGCGATAGAAAACTTCCGAGATTAAGGCACCGCGACACATTTGCACTGAACAAACTAGAAAGAAGCATGCGCAATGACTAAATCCCTAAAATTCGAGAGAAGCGCCATAAAAAAAAATTTAAACTAGCCATCAAAGGACAAGAAAAGAAAACAGCCTCCAATGTGGAAACAAACAAACCCACCTTACCGGAAAAAAGACTAGAGACTCTGCACAAGGTGCTAAACTGAATTAAAAGATTAATAATAAACTTCACCAGGAGCAGCGTGTGAGAAAGAAACAGATTTTAACACCACCATAAAATCACCAAACAACAAAGCTTGATCACCAAAGCGCCGCGTCAAAACCAAAGTAAAAAAGCAACAACATGTCGATAACAATACTTAAACAACAAGGAGCTGCGTCACAAACAATGGAGGAAAACTGATCGTCAAAAGAAACAAAACTAACATCACAAAACAGCATTTAAAAAGAATGGAGGCTTATCACCTTATAAGAAGGCGACTTCCTTGTCACAAAGAGTGATAGAAGGAACACTGATACACTTATGACCGGACTAATAATAATAATACCTGGGGTTTAACGTCCCAAAACCACGATATGATTATGAGAGACGCTGTAGTGGAGGGCTCCGGAAATTTCGACCACCTGGGGTTCTTTAACGTGCACCTAAATCTAAGTACACGGGCCTCAGACATTTTCGCCTCCATCGAAAATGCAGCCGCCGCGGCCGGGATTCGATCCCGCGACCTTCAGGGTCAGCATTCGAGCGCCATAACCACTAGACCACCGTGGCGGGGCTATCACCGGACTGGTCGATGTGGTATGCTTCTATGATTTCCCTTTATGTTCTGTCATGTGACCGCTTGAGGAAAGCGGTGCGCGCGAACTCCGGAGTGCATCCACACCTTTTAGAATGCTCCGGAAGGTGGCCACCAGCGTTATTCTTAATAGACAAACTATGCTCTCTCGCCCTTTCATTGAAGCATCTACCCGTCTGCCCAATGTACACCTTGTCGCAGTTCAAAGGAACGCAGTACACAACGTTGGCTGCGCATACAGTGAACTGAGTAGCATGCCGCTTAGGAACACTGCTTACGACCCCTGTTAGAAGCGAGAGAACACATCTTAGAAAGTTCGCACGGGGCTGAAAACACTACATTGACGTGATACCTCGAAATGACTTTTTTCAAATTATGGGAAATGCGATGGATATAAGGAACAGCTAGAGTTGCCTGTTTGTCAATTGTACTGGTGTTAGATGTGCGGGTGCGCTTTAGCTTCTGCAGAAGGGACTCGCAGACACTGTGGATGACTGACGGTGGGTACTTAGCTGATTTAAGACGCTCAACCTGAATTTCAAGCGCTTTCAGCATTTCATGTCGACAGGACTTATCTAAGGCCGCCTTTACACAGGTCGTGGCGATTCCCCTTTTTATGAGTTTGGAGTGAGCACTGTCAAATGGCAACAAACCTTTCTTAGACCAGGGATTATACATCCAGCATATATGATTGTGCCTAAAAATAAGTTTTATATCTAGGAATTGAATGGTGTCCCTCTCTACCGATTCCCAAGTAAACTTAAGTCCTTCTGCGGCCCTTTCCAATAAGTTCAATACGCCTGCGGAGATAATGTCGGGGACCGTTCCTTGCACATCACTGAAAATTAGCAAGTAATCATCAACGTATCTAAACGCTTTTACAACCTGAAAGTCGCCAAGTTTGGGTGCAATACGCTTGTTCACACATGATAGAAATATGTCACATAAAACAGGTGCAACTGAGGATCCAATACATATTCCTGATTTTTGCACATAATATTGTCCATTAAAGCTGATAGCTGTCGAGCCAAGGTAAAACTCGAGTAAAGAAAGGAAGTTCTCACTGCTCACACCCGTTGCATTCTGGAATCCAATCTCACTATTTCCATCAATCACTTCACGTAACGCACGGAACAGTCCCGCGTGAGGGATGAAATAGAACAGGTCCTCGACGTCAATAAACAAACCAGTGGATCCGGACACTTCACTGAGACCCTTGATCATGTCAAGTGAACTTCGGACGAGGGACGGGTCTTCCATCGCTAGAGAACTTGAGTGCTGCTGTAAATACCGGCTCACAAGGCCTTGCCAGGATCCCTTTTCTGTAACAATGGTTCTGAGCGGACAGTCCGGCTTGTGCGTTTTTCCCTGTGAAGAACGCTTCCAAGGCACTTGTTTCAGTTTTTTCAACCTTTTTCCAGACTGACTTCAGGTTGAAGTCCTTCAGCATCCGGACTGCCTTCCTTTTTTGAGATTTTGCGTTGAATTGGGTAGACTTGAAGTTCTTCAATACCGCTGCTATGGCCTTCTGTTCAAACATGCCCTGAGGCATCAGAACGAAATCCCCTTTGTCAGCCTGGATTACTGCAATTTATCTCTTCCCCAGAGCATTGGCCACGTACCTTAAAGGAGGCTTCTTCGTGGAACCAGCGCCTGCCTAAACTGCACATAAAGTTGTCAATAACCAATGACACCAAAATACTGTAGACTAGTCTAGTTGAGCAGGCTTCGCGAAAAACAATAGAGGCATTTGTAACTAGATATTACAAACAACAAGCAATGTGGAACATGAAAAAGCCGGGTACTCGCCTTCTTGGCCGGCCGCACGTGTTGATCATTTTTCCAATGAATGAAGCACTCACGTGTGTTACCAATAACGCTATCTATCAAGTGTAAGTGAAAGCTTGGACTTTCACGTTTGTGGCAGCGAGGAGTCAGGGTGCCTTAGTGAAATTTCGAGGGCCACCTGGCAGTGGCGTAGCCAGGGGGTGGCACACCGGGCACGTGCCCCTCCCTCCCCCCCCCCCCCCCCCCCCGAAATTTTTTTCGCCATGGCATACAGAGCGAAAAATGACCATTTCAAGGAGGTGCTCCTCCCGAAATCAAGGCGGTGCCCCCCCCCCCCCCTCCCCGAAAAAAATTTCTGGCTACGCCCCTGCCACCTGGGACATAAAGGCCTAATTTCCACGCAGAATGCTTGTGTTTCATGCCTGCCGGGACCCTGATATTTATTCTTTGCATGCGTCTCGTCAACGCTACCGATGTCAGTTGTTCTTAATGCTCGCGCATTTAAATTACCAATGTCTGTTCTCGCCGTTCCTGGGTAGATATAAACTGTTCTGTGGTGCATACCCGCATACAGCGAGCCGTGTTATACGGGTGTGTGTGCCGCACGTGTCTGAAGGAAAGGGTTTGACGACGTTTGCGACAGGATTTTTGTGACCCTCGAATTTTTGCAACCCTGCAATACTAAGTTTCGTCTATCTTAAGTTAACGAGGCGATCACGGGAGCTGCTAGACGTAGGCGAATAGATAGATAGATAGATAGATAGATAGATAGATAGATAGATAGATAGATAGATAGATAGATAGATAGATAGATAGATAGATAGAAACGCTCGAAGTGCCTGCAGTTCGCGAAGAAGTACTTCGCATTAAAAAAAAAGAAACTGGTTTCATGTTTTAGTAAGCGAATGCACACGAGCTCCTGATCCGTCATGGCGCATTTCCTGAACGTCGCTGGCATGGGAAAAATAATGCTGCGCAATAATCTGTAAGCGCCAGATGACAGCTGCGCGGACTTAGCGCTTGTTCATCTCCCAGCCCTCTCTCGTGCTGTGCTTTTAGTTTATAAAGCTACGAGTGAAGGGTTATTCTTCGAGGGGCTCATTTCTTTCTTAGAGAACACCAAACGTATCCTACAGACGATTACGTCAAGAAAATCATAGGGGACATTACGTGTTTTTAAGTGCTGCGCAGTAATTGAATGAACGAACTTGAAATGAATCTTAGTGGATGAAAAGGGCCCTTTCAGTCGGTGGGATCCCAGCACACTTTCATAATTCGAAGGTTTTGTGTTTGGATACATACCACAGACGGTAATGGCGCTTTGTCATCCACTTCGATTCATGTCAGTATTGGTCATCATTGCTACATTACAGTCAACAACAGCAAATAATGTCGACTGTACCTTACTCGGCCTAAATGCCTGTTGATTTCGTGTGATTTAGTAATGAAACGCATAATGAAGAAACTGAACTAGCAACCAGCTTTATCAAGTAACGCTGCCTTATGCTGGCGCCTTTCTGGAAATTGGTTATTCCACGCAGTGAAGCGTACCGCGACGGGACATTACGACCGAGTCACGACGTTGACCGCACGGCCAGCTGCGAGCCTCGCTAGCCGCGAAATGGGCGCGACGGAAGCTCTCATTAAGGCCTCCTGCTGTTTGCGCTGTGGCTAGCAAATAATCCGGTGGTTACGCCCATCCTTACCTGCACATTACGAATTGTTCGTCTTCGAACGTGGTGAAATTGTGTGCCGATCAACGGAGCCGGCTTGTGTCCCTTAAGGAGAAAGAGGGAGATAACAATATATTTAAACAAATGCGTGAAGCCGGCCTCTTCCGGGACTGGTAGCTGTCTCCGGAAATGTAAGCCTTTTTTTTTGTGCCGCTTACGGTAAGCGCTGTTTTTGTGCCTCATTTTATTGGTGACAAGAAAGATGTATGTGACGTCGACTATGAACTTTTTTTACTGTGTATTCGCCCGGTCCCTTCAGTCATCCGGATTAGAGCCGGTTGAAGCGTATATCCCTAGCGGAGCTTCTGGCCGAACGCTTCAGTGAAGTTATAGCAGCGTATATCTTGCGAAATGGCGCGTGGTTAACCCAGAAAGCCACCATGTAAACCACTGCAGTTTGTGCCCAATGTCCTCTCTCGGACGGAACGCGGCTGCTCTCTGGCTTCTAACTTAGAAGCCAGAGAAGCCAAATAAGGAGCCCTGCAAGTCGCAGGCAGTGACGAAGCGAGGAATATGACTTGGTAAGACGTGTTTGCGTCAGTTGGTTCGTACTTCATGCGGAATATAGGAGCGCTAAGAAACGGGGACTTAAACGGGAGACAGAGCGTGTCTTGTGTGTCTCGCTCAAGTGCCCGTTTCTTAGTGCTCCTTTGATCGGCACCAACCGAGGAATACTTTCTCTGTTGGGGGGGGCGGGGGGGTCACGTTGTTATTAGGGAAGCTGGGAGCCGCACTAGACGGATGTTGTGCCTTGTCAGCTGATGGCAGCTATGCTATTCGTACTAACTCCTGCTTAAGCCTCTGGACGGAGGCTGGTATTGCGAAATATACATCCGCTTATTGCTAGATCGTCGAACAGTGAAATGGCCATCGATTACCCGTTGTCACTGCCGGATTTTATAGGACTCCTTGATGAAAAAACAGGAGAGTCGTCTCTTTCTAGCCTTTACTGCTCTTCCAACTGGCGCTCTGTCCTCCTGGTCACATATATTTTCATAAAACACGAGGAGAATGTTAGCAGTAAGTTTTGAGGCTACCAGGGCTTCGCGCCTTTCGGCTACATGCCTTTATCACTGCTTGCGCAGTCAAAAAGGCACAAAATGAAGTGAAATCAGTTGATCGCGCACGATAGTCATGCGAGATAAGGCAGAACGGGCGTGGAATTCCATGGCAAAGCAGGGTGGGAGAGGATTCACAAAAATAATATCCCTCGTAAACGGAGCGATCGAGAGCTTATTTTCTGAGGAGACGCTCGGGTGATTTCGTGGCTGATGGTTGTCCCGTCCGCAATGTCCTCTCTTTGACGACCGCTCGCCGATCGGGGCCCCGTCCGCGGACTTCTCTAACCATCTCCGAATCTTTTACTTTGCTCTCAATCTTTACTTATCTATCTTTTTTAATCCCTCCTTATCCTTTCCCTTGTGAACCACTGCTGAGGTGTCGCACTTTGATGCAGACAGTTGCGGGGTTCACTTCTCTTCATTTTTTTTCCTTATTTAAAATCACTTCACCACCAGATGATTTTCTCATGGCATCACGCGCACAGACTGTTGGAGTCACGAATCCTCCTTTAAAGGGGTCCTACAACACTTTTACAAGTAGCCATGGAATGGATTAACTAAAGGAGCTTATTGCCTCACAAATTCACCGCCGTAAATATTTTTAGAATCCGTCCAGTACGAGCGGAGTTAGAAAGATTTGTCGCACGCTGCAATTGCATTATCTCTTCTCTGGTCCCGACGAAAGCGCTGGAAGCTAAGCAGGGAGGGATGACACTGGTAAAGAAAATACGTCACGCGCGCCTCGTGACCTTGAGCACTTTTTCTGTATTTTTTTCTTCTTGGAATACGTTACTTTTCAGTGCGATCGTGGGCGCGCACGCGTGGACAAGTCGCGGCCTCCCGCGGTGGCCCCAGTAACGACCGAGCGCGCCACGCTCAAATCGGCCAATGGCTTATACAATGGCTGTGACGAGTGATTTTTGAGCTTGTAGCGTCATGTGTCGAGAGAATAGAAAGCAATTTTTAGCTGACTTTGAGAATTTATTGTGAATTCCAGGCCCCGCGTGCTGCGCTATAATATTTGGCTCGCGTGTTCTCGGCAGCCTTGACTACCGATCGGCAGCGTTTTCTGACCATGCTCAAAAAGTGTTTTAGGGCCCCTTTCAAGGCGGGAAACACCGGATGCAATAACACGATCGTTCCTTGTGTGTTTAGAGGCTTGTTCAGGAGCCCTTTGTAAAGCACCTCCCTTTGAAATATTTTAGAATACCTCCCTCCTTATGTCGTCTTTGCGCATTCGGTAGCAATTGAGAGTCCCTTTTTTTTTCTTTACCTTGCTATCGAATAAATAATCTCCGGCTCGTGTAACGCTCTTTATAGCCGTGTCGCTTACAAAGCCACCGGTGTACTCAGGGGCGTAGCCAGAAATATTTTTCGGGGGGGGGGGTGGGGGGTGGGGAGGGGCACCTCCTTGATTTCGGAGGGGGGCACCTCCTTGAAACGGCCAAATGGCGAAAAAAAAATTTCGGGGGGGGGGGGGGGCACGTGCCCGGTGTGCCACCCCCTGGCTACGCCACTGGCTGTGCTTGCTTGCTTGCTTGTTCCTATATGACATAGGCGATCACGAGGTATTTCCAACAGGCTACACTTGCTACAGGAAAGACAGGAACGGTCATGGAGGGGGGTGTGTTCATTCTCATTGATAGCAGCATTAGGTCCTCCCAGATTCGCGTTGATGCTGGCGTGAGTGAAGTAGTGTTGTGCAAATTAGAACTTTCGAACCGTATCGCCTTAACAGTGTGTAGCTTCTATCGTCCCCCCTAATGCTTCGCCGGATGTTCTCACTCGATTTCAAAGTGTGATTGATGAAGTGAACTCGGATACCGTGGTCATTGGGGGAGACTTCAATTTACCGGATTTGAAATGGGATGCATTGAACACCATCACAGTTACTGGAATATGCAATACAGAAATGATGAACATGGTCAACCTGCATGCTCTGCATCAGCTAGTCCTCACCCCAACGCGGGGAAATAACATTTTAGACCTTCTGCTTACCAATCGACCAGAACTTGTTCAGTCAACGCTTGTGATTCCTGGCATAAGCGACCATCACGCTGTCGTGTCGACGATGTCGCTGGCCTATGTTAAAACCAAAAACCATGTTAACAGAAAACTGTACAATTATAAAAAAGCCAATCTCGATTGTATAAATCAAGCATTAGAGGCCTATTTAGTAGTGTTCGAAACGGAAGCCGAGTGTAGGAGTGTGGACGAGCTGTGGCGGTTATTTAAGCAGAAAATACTCGAATTACGTGAGCTGTTCGTCCCAACTTGGGTGTTAACGGCGAGACAGGGTAGAAGCAAACCCTGGTTTACGAAAACCTTGCGCCAGCTCACACAAAAAAGACAACGAACTTATCGCGCTTATTGCAGAAAACCTTCAAAGGAAGCAGAGAAAAAACTGAAAGAAATAACTCGTGAAGTTAAAGAAGCAATACGAATTGCCAAAGACAGTTATTCGGGAACTATTCAATCCAGGCTAAAAGATAAACCAAAAGTATTCTGGAACCACGTGAAACAAAAACGGCAAAGATGTTGTAACTATCCCTCCACTCGTGTCTGGTGACGTCATTGTTCGCGAAGACGCTGACAAAGCAGAATGCTTTAACGCCTACTTCTGCTCAGTCTTCACTCCTGCACTAATGCCTTCTGAAGACGGCCCAACGGTACTTGAATCGATAAGCGACATGGATGATGTTGTCATATGTGCACACGGCATTGAATCGTTACTTCGAAGGCTTGACTCTTATAAAGCGTGCGGTCCTGACGACTTACCCAATTTCCTGTTTAAATCATGCGCTGAATCGATAGCAAAATACTTGAAAATTATATTTGATAAATCACTACTCGAAGCTTCTCTTCCTGATGATTGGAAAACAGGCAATGTGGTCCCTATTCATAAGTCCGGCCCAAGATGCGATGTTTCAAACTACCGCCCAATATCGCTGACATCCGTGGCATGTAAAATAATGGAGCACATTCTATTCACCAGTATTGTAGCTCACTTGAACACTCATTCTGCAGTCCGCCGCGGTGGTATAGCGGTTAGGGTGCTCGGCTGCTGACCCGAAGGTCGCGGGTTCGATCCCGGCCGCGGCGGTCGCATTTCGATGGAGGCGAAATGGTAGAGGCCCGTGTACTGTGCGATGTCAGTGCACGTTAAAGAACACCAGATGGTCGAAATTTCCGGAGCCCTCCACTACGGCGTCTCTCATAATCATATGGTGGTTTTGGGACGTTAAACCCCAGATATTATTATTATTATTATTACTCATTCTGCGATTACGTCATCCCAACATGGATTTCGTAAAGGTTTCTCCTGTGTTACCCAATTACTGGAATTCACAAATGATATTGCCTCTGCATTAGATAAACGGCTTACGGTTGAATGTATTTTCCTCGACTTCAAGAAAGCTTTCGACACAGTACCCCATTCATTACTCATAGAAAAGATGCTCACATATAAAATTAATCCTGCGGTTGTCTCATGGATTAAAGAATATCTCACGTTAAGACGGCAATTCGTGGTTGTAAATGGGGTTCGCTCGCGCGCACAAAAAGTTTCATCTGGTGTACCCCAGGGCTCCGTCCTGGGGCCTTTACTGTTCTTATTGTACATCAATGATATTGGCGACGGTTTGACATCGCAGTTGAGGCTTTTTGCAGACGACTGTGTGGTTTATAGAATCACTAATGGTACGGAAGACCACAACCTGATTCAGCAAGACCTCGATCGAATCAGAACATGGTGCAATAGGTGGCGCATGCAGCTAAACCTCACGAAAACTGTCAATATGACATTCACTCGGAAAAAGAACCCTTTAACTTACTGCTACACCCTGAATAACATTGTAATTGGTAAAGTAACCGAATTTAAATACTTAGGTGTTTGGTATACCCCTGAATTGTCATGGCAGAAGCAGGTTGACTACGTAACCGGAAAGGCGGGAAAGATGCTGGGCTTCATTCGCAGGAACTCTGGTGCATTCAGTCAGTCCACACGTGAGCTACTCTACAAGACGTACGTGAGGTCCGTCCTCGAGTACGCTTGTGTAGTGTGGGGACCCTCCGACGGCACGCGACATTAATAAACTTGAAAGGGTTCAGAATCTCGGTGCGAGGTACGTGTCCCGTCAATACACCATTAATTTCAGTGCAAGAAGAACCAAGGAAGAACTTACATGGGACACCCTGATAGAAAGACGCAGAAAACTGCGCCTGAAGATTTTTCATTCCATATACTATGGTATGATTAATATACAGAGAGACATGTATATAATGCCACCTCACTATAGGTCAGAACGCTTGGACCATGAGCGAAAAGTACGAGAGGTTCTATGCCGGACAGAACTTTTTAAGAAATCTTTCTTTCCAAAAACTATCCAAGACTGGAATAGGTTACCTGCTGACATTGTCAACGTAGTTTCAAATGAAATGTTTTTTGCGCTGCTGAAATGATTGTTTCTTTCATCTTTTTTAGACGTACTGTATCTATTATTGTTGTATCTATCATTATTGTTGATTCTTTTTTTCTTTTTCCTCACACGGTATGCAGAAGAGAACTGTGGCAATACTCCGGTATCAAACCACTTATTTTAATTCCTGTTCAAGTGACTCAACCTTGAAGTGTTTTTTTTTTTTACATTTACTGTATACTGCTTTGAATAACGTATGTTGACAATCTGCTGTAGCTATTGTTGTTGTTGTTACCGTTTTCCACGCTTTATGTATGACAAAATATTGAACTGTCCAGACTGACTGTAAACCCCTTCCCCACTGTAATGCCTCTGGCGCTGTGGGTACCGAATAAATAATAAATAAATAATAATAAATACTTGGCGCCTACCCACAACGGGGGGATTGGCCATGAAGCCGGCGGTTAATATGAGGGGAAATATTTAATTTTGAAAAGGGATGTGAAATAAATCGATTGCCACAGGAATAAAAAAAATTTAAGAATGACCGTTCTATATAGAATAATACAATAATATGGAAACCAATGAACTAATGAAAGGAATTTTGAAGTACGAAAAATTGATAGGGAATAATTTTAACAAGGAATTCTTTTTCTGTCAACAAGAAATTCGCATATGGCTAAGCAAACGTTCCTGTTGCTGAATCCCAGAGAAGACGCCCCAAGGGAAAGAAGATTTGAGGAGTCAGAGTAATTTCGAAGTTTCTGAATAACTTTTCAAAATGCTTTTTTCTATGGCGAGTAAAACGACGGCACGTAAGCAAAAAATGATCAATGTTTTCTGGCTCTTGGCAGTAATAGCACATAGGAGATAGCACCAGACCAGACCTGTACAAATAGAAATTCAGAGGGGGGTATACGGCATCGAAATTTTGTAATAGCCACTTCCAGTTTTCGAGTGGAGCACCATTTGTTATTCCAGGCAAAAGAGAGATGGCCATATTCTGGAACGGGTAATTTCATATTCCTGGCATCTTGAAGTAGAGAATACTTTCGGTATCTAGACTCCGTAATAACAGCTGTGTCAGGCACAATCGACATTACTGGGCCATCTAGGGACCACCTTGCGAGCGTATCAGCCATCTCGTTCATAATAATTCCACGATGACCTGGTAGCCATACTAACCGCACGGTACGCAAATTTTGGGGGGATTAGTGATGTTAAATCATTCAGTAGAGAAGACTCGGAAGAAGAAGGTGAATAGAGAGATGTACATGCTCTCAGTGAATCAGTCACTATAAGAACCTCCGAATCATTTACTGAAAGTTTTCTAAGGGCTAATATAATGGCTATGACCTCTGCTTCGAATATGGGAGTATAATCCTGAAGACGCAACGAGTATGTCCATGATAAAGCCCCTGAGAAAATGCCCACTCCCGCTTTCTCTTCGCGCATGGATGCATCAGTGGCTATTACATTATGTATTCCCAATTGAAGTAAATGATCTTCTAATAAGCCTATTAAATATCTAGAAGGTAAAAGTTTGGCATTAGGTGGGAATATATCGTCAAATTCTATTTTTGCTTTGGACGATGATTTATCATTTGGAATGATGTCGCGTATGTTAACATTTAATGATTGTAGTTGGTCTTGCACAAACAAAACTCGTGGTTTATATATGCGAGACTAAGGCTCATTAAATATGTTGGCGATTCAGATATGAATACAAAATGCAAGCGTCTTTGAGATGATGCGTAAATTTTTAAGTATGTTTTGATGGTAAGAATGCGGAATCTGCAAACTAAAGTGGGTATTCGGGCTTCTTGATATGTACTTGCAGTTGAGTTTCCTAGTTCTTTTTCTCCACTGGGAGTCACGCTCTTCCTATACGAATACCACTACACTTTCTCTCTGTGCTGCTCTCCTTGATATTCCTTAGACTCTCCTCGAACCACATTTCGCTCTTGGCTTCGCTCACCTCAAAGCTTGCCTGAAAATAAAAAGGAGAGCGCAAAAAAGGACGGGACACAAAACGGGCAGGTGTGTTAACCAACGGGCCTGTGAGCATAAGTTGACGCTCGCAAATGATAAGGGCGCGCATCTTCCTGCGCACTGTGCAGTGTGTGGCTGTGTGCCTTTGTGTGCTGGTTCGAAGCTGCTGCGATGGAGCAGGGAAATGGTTGCTCGCGAGCTGTTGGACGCGTTCTACATGAAAATGAAGGGCGCACATTGCGTCAGCCGGACGTCAGTGTGTTCGGGGGGAGCATGAAATTCAATTGCTTTGCCGCAATATGCAGTAGATTTTTTTTTATGATTAGCTTTGTGATGTGTACGCAGGCGTGGTTGTGACGCAAGGCTCTGTAGACGTTCCTGCAATGCTTTCATAATCAAATCAGCTGGTAGTGAGCGCCCGTCTCGTCTTTTTTGTCTCTTGTGTCCCGTCTTTTTCGCGCTCTGCTTTTATTTGCAGACAATGCACCAAATCGCCCAGCAACGCACTCTATCAAAGCTTGTCCATCCCACATCGCCCTGTACAGTTTCATTTGTCGCCTTTCCGGGAAAGCGCTCAACGCGAGGCGCCGCAGTCTTCTCTTAGCGGCCGGCGGCGCTTCGCGTCTTGATTATTTGCTTTCCACGAAATCCGCTGCGCCAGTGGATAGCTTTCATCTTCAACATGTTTGTCACGTGAACGGCCGGTTATTTTTATTGCGATAGCAACTTATACGCACACTCTCGGCGGATTTTCGCCGTCGCCGTCATGTCCCGGATATATATCTAATTGGCAGAAAAAGAAATAAATCACAAGAAAAAAATTCCGAGGCGCCCGAACGGGGATTCGAAACATCGACCCCTCTCTCCGCAGCGCGCTGCGTTAGACCAATTGAACCACGCGCCATGCATGCGCCGGCTTAATAACGGCGGGCTGTTTATATACACCATTTAACGCTGGTTCTACGCAGATCTCGAAGGAGCTTCAGCGTGTTTTCTATCACGCAACGCTCCTACATTTTCTTTCAATTTGAAAACTGCCCTCTAGACGCGCATGAAAAAGGGCCCCTTTTCTGTACTCACTCTTGATGTGAAACGAAAAAAACAAGCAAAAAGAACGCAGACGCCACCACGCTGCAGGGGACTCAGAGGGGTGAGTCCACGTGCAGCAGTTTGAAAGAAAAAGAATTATCTAAGAGCGTCGAGTTCTCCATTGCGGACACTTGCAGCGCGTTGCTCAAACACAAAGAGGTAACAACTGTGGCTTCACGCTTGTCCAGTGCATACGTGCGCGTTCTTTTCGAGAGACCTTTGTGCTTCAGCGGCACGCTGCAAATATCGAGGTGGTTGTCGTTGTTCGTGTGACATTCCAATTTCTTGCTATCGCATTCATTGCTTCGCCCTTGCGGCGAAACTGTTTTTAGATGTGAAGCATCTTATGGCGAAGCTTAATCCGGTGGTGGTGGTGGTGGTGTGCCGCGTGCCCACCCTTACTGCGCATGCGCAAACCCTCTAAAAAAATAAATAAAAAACCTCCTCTCCCCCTCTCTCTCCTCTAAGGCATCCCTCCCCGCGGCAACCACACCCTCACTGCGCATGCGCCTCCCCTCCTCTCTCCCCTCTTACACTCCCCCCTCTCTCCTCCAGGCATCCCTGCCCGCGGCGTCTACACTCCCACTGCGCATGCGCGTCCCCCCCTCTCTCTCCTCTCCTACGCTGCCCCCCTCCTCTACGCAACCCTGCCCACGGCGTTCACACTCCCACTGCGCATGCGTGTCACCCCCTCTCTCTCCTCTCCTATGCTCCCCCCTCTCTCGCCTCGCGACGCCGACGCAGGCAGCGTCTGCTAGCGAGTTTCTTGGTTGAAAAAACCGACTGCTCGCGCTGCACAACCGTTCACTGGCCACCCCGTATACAGGGTGTTTCAAGAAATGTGTCCACTATTTTTTAAAAAATCAGCAAAATGCGGTATTTGCTCGCTGTCTTCACAATTGCTTTTTCTGTAGCGGCAGGGATCTTAAGATGGTTGAAGACATGATTTGGGACAGTAATTAAAAAAGTTAAATTAATTAACTTTTTAATTAGCGTAGTTGGATGTTCAAGTCCAATGGGAGAATTGAAGTCCTTCATGCGAAGAACCCATTTCAGCTTTGAGATTTCGAAAAAGCGGCCTCTAGGAATAATTGCGAAGTAATAAAATTCTTCCAAATTCTTCCAGCGGCCAAACCGAAACCGAAACGCGGAAGAGCGCAACTGACTGCCGTATTCGTCTGAGACGTCCACAGTGAGTGAACGTCATTATATCAACCATCAACCGACTTCTTGGTGTGAGTGTGTGGACTGCGCTTGCAGTACTAGCACGCATGACGCACATACGTTAACGAACTGGGAATAACTGCACCTCTGTAACCGTTGTCTTGAACAGTGACGTCATTCTAGTTGTCTGCTTGTTGCGCTCATCGGTGCTTGGGTTTCGGTTTCGCCATTGAATTTGCCTGAATTTCATTGCGCTACAATAATTAATAGAGGCCGCTTTTTTCGAAATTTCAAAGCTGAAATGGGTTCTTCGCATGAAGGACTTCAATTCTCTCATTGGACTTAACCACCTAACTCCGCTAATTAAAAAGTTAATTAATTTAACTTTCTTAATTAGTGTCCCAAATCATGTCTTCAACCATCTTAAGATGCCTGCCTCTACAGAAAAAGCAATTGTGAAGATAGCGAGCAAATACCGCATTTTGCTGTTTTTTAAAAAATACTGGACACATTTCTTGAAACACCCTGTATATGGCAATGGGTCTTGACCTCCAAGGTGGTGCCGGTGGGAGATTTCTCCTGTGCGTTGTTGAACAATAAAAATTCGCAGCATGCGCGTTAACTGAAAGCGGAGTGCGGGTCTCTGTGTCCAGTCGGAGTCTTCTGTCTCTCATTGCCCATTAGCAGCGATTGGCATGTTCCAGTAGGAAACACTGCTCCATCACTGCCTGCTTTGCGCCTCCCCAGTTTTCTCTCCTGCGCAACGCTGCGATGAGCGCCAGCGTCAACGCCGCCGCCAGTGTAAGCGTTAGCGCCCGCTGCTTCACATCTACACATGGTTCCCTTTAGCGGGAGATGGTGTAATTTTTTTTTAGCTGGGGGGATGACTTCTTCCGGACTTTAATGAAGTTTACTACCTAACTAATCACGAATGCCGCCGAGACGATGTCAACGCGCAGCTGGCGCGTCTCGAGCCACGGTGCACGTGGCTGGTTTATCGGGATTCATGTGCTTTATTCTGCCTCACGCTGGCTTTTCACCACGTGATTTTGTGGCGTGCAAAACATTCTATGCTCTTACGTGGCATGTACCACCTTTACATTCTGTGGAGGTGCCCACAAAGCTGAGCTTTATCAATGAGCAATTCCGCTCTGGGAAGGTGGATGACCGGCGAAGCTGTTTAGCACTTGCCACAGACGCAACACTAAATTTAAGGTAGAGAAGGTTGGTCGCAGGATCGAATACCGGCCGCGGCAGCTGCATTTCGATGGAGGCGAAAATGCAAGACCCCCGTCTACTTGGATTTAAGTGCACGTTCAAAGCCCAGCTGGTCGAAATTTCCGGAGCCCTGCAGTGAGGCGTCTCTCATAATCATATCGAGGTTTTGTGACGTAAAACCCAAAATTTTCAACTCATTATTATTTATTATTATTGTTATTATTATTACCATCATGATTATTAAAGGAGGTATTTATTTTTTGAATCAAGAAAAAAATGTCCCCTCCCCCCCCCCCCGCCCGCTTCAATTCTGCAAAAGCCTGTACAGGACAAATATAACTGATAATGTGCTGCTTCCTACCTGTACTACGTGCTTTTCAAGTAATAGTGAAACCCGCCCCATCAAGCGTATAACATTTTCGAAACGGGCACCATGTTTGAAAGCATGAAGCATATAGTTACAGCCCGCGCATGAAGAAATTGCGGCGGTATTTATAAACTCTTTCCTTCTTTATTGTTGTCTGTCATTCCGTTAGAGTAATCAGGGCGCGTGGTGAATAGTATAAAGTACGCTACATAATTCACTGCTTTTTAATGTCGCATACCTCCTAGCGACATTCTGCCCTTCCTGTAGGCGTTTGATCAGTTAAGGAGGATTGTGATCCCGCAGCCTTCTGCTGCCAGGCGTTGTGTGTGGTCTTATTTACAGCCTCGTGTGAACGGCGCGGCGCTCGCTCAAGCATATCGGACCATACGCGTCACTCGCGTCAAGCACGTGTCGACCCGATGCTGGCGAGTGCAATCGGACCATCTGTACGCCGCTTATTTAATAGCACGCATTAACGCCCACTTGCGGAAGCGTAGGCGCGGCGCTAAAAAAGGGGCATACTCGGCCGCTGCTTTGCAGAGCTGGGTTCAATTCCGCACAGCTTTGGCGATTTTTGTTGAAATATCGGTGAAGTTTTTTTTGTCTATCTTTTTGTTCTTTTTCTTCTTTCTTTCCTTTCTTTTATTTGTATTTTTATTTTATTTTTATTTTTGTTGTTGTTCACGGCGAGACAGGGAGCCAGGCGCAAAATTGTTAAGCATAGCGAAGTAAGCGCTATCGCATTGGGAGAGTGCCACCATCCGTCCAATAAATATTATCAATATGGAATGGAGACCGTTGAACAAGAAACATGCGGTCATAAGAATAGCGAACTTGTCCACACCGTGAATTATGAGACTTCACCTGAATATTAATCTCGCGGCCGTGATGTTGCCGAAGGGTCAGGGTGTTCACGACTAAACTTTTCATTTGGGCGAACCTGTGAGCGGAAAACGCAAGTACAACGTACGAGCTATTCACGCTGTGAACTGATAGAGGCGTGAAAAGTCGTCGGCCTTCGAGTAATCTCATAAGCGGTAATGTGCGTCGGCTTTTATGCATGTGCTATCGAAGGTTCCAGCGCTTTCGCTGGTTACCGCGTAACCGTTGGAATGAACTAGACTATTGGCGTCCTGCGCGCAATCTTAACGGAATTGTCTTAAAGGGCCCCTCGCGAGGCTCTGAAATCGATGGATTATGTAATGCCTCAGAGTTGAGAACGTATATCTCTATATTCGTGCTAACGTGGATGCTTGGGCGTGTGTGTACGATATAGTGGAAAGCAAACAGAGCAAAAGACGAGCATCCGAAAATTTGCCAGGGCTGGTCGAAATGCGCAGCATGGTCCACCGTGGCATAGTCACAGCGAAAGCTGGAAGAGCAGCAATTATTGATCCTTTGTTTAAACACACTTGGGGTTCTTCTACAGGTACACTTGCATAGGACCCACTACGACATAAATCATGATAGTTTTTTTTGAAGTAGAGAAGCACCCACTACTTGAAGTCAGGAAAAAACGAAATAAATAAAAAAAATAACTCGGAGAGAATGAGATTCGTTCTTCGGAGAAGCGTGGTACCCGCTACACATCTGTAAGGCATTATGTGCACTTTGTTGATGCTGTGGCTGATGACTATGAAGAATTATGGCTGAGCCTTTCGTAATGGGTTGGAAGCATTCAACTACCCACTCGTTACGCAATTGGCATTGTGTGACGCCTGGTTGTTATTTTGCTGTTCTGAAACGCTCCATTACACATGTTAACGCGATTCCTTCCCCGACATGAAGCCTGCATAGGTTCGGTTTGCAAACGACGTGACACTATGGTAAAATTCTGGGCTGCCACGCAGAGGGCCACGGTTCGAATCCCATTCTGTCCCAGTTATTTTTTATTCATTTCGTTTTTTTCTTATTTCGTGCCATAGCGGCTACGGACACCGGCAGCTGCGGCGGACAACTACGGTGCGAAAAACGACCGTTGTTGTGACCTCATAACAGCTTTCGCTGTCAAAAAGGAGGACACGAATAAGGAGCTGACATGAAGCAAAGATATGTTCAACACCGCGCAATATGTACTAACGCAATCCTAACACCCCCTCCCCCCCCCCCCCCCCAAAAAAAAAAAAAAAAAAAAAAAAAAAAAAAAAAAAAAAAAAAAAAAAGACCGTTCCTTCTTTCTTTTCGTTCAGGACTTCACTAGTATATATTGCGCGGTGTTGACTAAACTTTTCATGTTGTCAGCTCTGATGTTTGTGTCCTCTTCTCCGGTGCTACGTCTTTTGCGCTGTTTGCTTTCCACTATTCGTGAGATTCGCGGTGAAGCCTTCCATGAGCAGCTCTGGTCGACGCCAAGAGACTGAACGCGGTGTCCGAAGCCACCCATCAAGTGGTGCGCCCACACAACGTTAGTTTCCGTCCCCTGTTCCTTGTAATTAGCACATTCTCCTTGTTTTTCGGTGAAATTAGGAACATTTGAGACTTTACGATCATATCTAAGTAAGTCGCACACTAGGGCCCTATTCCTCACAGTACGTACCCAACCCGCGAGGCGTCAGGCAGCCGAGCCAGAACGTGTGCGCGAACTGCAGTAAGATGTGTGGCCGGGCTAGTTAGTATTCCGCGATTCATACAACAGCGAGGGAGGGACACTAGAAAAGGCTGCAGGAGCGAAATTCGCCTGCAACCTTTATAAGCAATCGTAGTCTTGCTACATTTGTAAACCGACTAAACGTTTCAGGTTTTCCTTGTCATATTCATTATTGCACCATTATAGCATTGCTGCCTACGTCGCGACTTCTTCCTCAACCAAACATTATGGTACGAGAACAGCTCAAATTTGACAAAAAGTACGATAACAATTACCCACAACAACCTGTCCTTGTAATCGTATCTTAAATTTTCGCTGTTCTCATATCGCGTGTAACCAACTAGGCCGCTAGTACCTACCAAGAAAACATTATACGTGACGGATTTGTTTTCCGTCCTTCTGGCTTCCTCAACTTTTGTTCACACTGCCGGATCTCGCGATTCTATCAATAATTCCGACAAGCCATCAAACTTCCTTTGAAATCGTCTTTCGTTAAATCATTAAACTAGCCATTTACATCATGGTAACACACTTAGCGAAGCAGATTTCCCAACGCCGTCAACGCTTACTGACGAGATCCGAGGCGCGCTTGTGTTCACTTCTTTTCCGAAGAGGAGGTTTCGCTATTTATTTCCTCAGAAGACCATCTGTATGAAAGCGATTACAACATATGATACATACCGCGCGGAAAAACGTCATATTAAACAAAGAAACACGGATGTCCTCTTTGGTATCTTCTCTTGATTACGTTTATTCACCGGCAGAGGGCAATACTTCCCACTTCCACCAGAGAACCAGCTTGCATGCACCTTACATAAAGGTTTCGCCCGTCGCACCTGCAGCTTAGTGTTCCTGAATAGACAGCAAAGCTACGCAGCGACCGAGGTTGTTGACCACAAGCGCTTTCAATCACCATTCGGAGAAAGTACAGGTCCTACGCCGACTTAACGACAGTCAAATGAACACGCAACTGACTGAGGGCGGCGCATTCAGGCGACTTGCCGGGTCTCTGAATAGCGGAGGGCTGTGTAACCACTTCAGATGCGCAGTGAAAGCTAGCATGAGCAGCTCTCGCTTACGCAAAAGGAGTCCGATGCCGCGTTCGAAGACGCCGGTTAAGTGGTGAGCCTTACAAAACGTGTTCGTTTTTATGCCTTTGCTATGTGCACTTTGCTTTTTTTTTTTGTTCTCGCCAGGGATAGCAAGGGAAGTTCCGAACGTTCTTCAATAAGTTGTAAAAGGGGGAGCTCATTCTAGAAGCTGACAAACGCTGGAAAGAACCTGAAATACGCCATGCCGATTCTGCCCGAAAACAGCGTTCCGGGGACGGCCGCTACCTGTAAAGAAAGCAAGAAAGAAATAAGAGCAGTACTTCCGGCACGGCGACGTGTACCTTCGCTTCCCCCATTTACACAATTGGGGAAGGGCTCCCGATATTTTTTTTTTAAGGCGAAAGGCTTAGATGCCTCGTGAAACGGGAAAATTTACCATCGACGTCAACGCGATTGATGCGTAAAATCATTGATGCGAAAATGACGTCACAAATTGCCAAATCTGCGTCGTCATCTAGACGTTACGTAATGTGGCGCCTCATGAAGAGGTCATCACATCACATCGTCGCTTCGTCGAAGGTGAGCCGCTCTTAGAAGCAGTGAAAACCTACCTTAGGTGCAGGAAGCTCTCGGAGTGAGGGAAGGATTGGTGCACGTTTCGAGTAGCAAACGAAGATAACTTTTGCTTTTGAATCGTCTTAAAAGAAAGAGTAAGGAATCCTGCGAGTTGTTTGTTTTTCTCCTGTGTGCGGATAAGTGCTCTTCAGGCTAACATTCAGACCGGCGAGGCACATCAAGGGTTACACTCTTTGCGCTACTTTCTCCAGGGCTCACTACCTCTGCGCAACGAGAACTAGCCGCCCTCACGAAATATCTGAACGCCAACTCCCAAATCAATCTTACCGCTCGATTCTGGCCCCAAAGTCTCCACCGGCGGCGGCGCATGTGACCACGGCGGTGGGCGCTCTTGCAAAACAGCGCAGTGTGCTGAGAATCTCGGGATTCCAATTCGGCCGCGAGTGTAAAGCCTGCCTGGGAAAATTCAAGAGAAATACCCTCTCAAGCGAAGCTAGACCACCAGAGTTGCTTCATCAGTAAGAAAGCCTGAAATGGGACATAACTGACCTTAGCAATACTTCGCATCTGCTACAGAGTGCTCCCAGATAAGAAAGAATGCGGCGTCGGTTTTTCATTCCACAAACCCATTACGGGAAACATTGAACAGTTCTACATCCTTGCTAATTAGTAGCAAGCCATGTCATGATCGTACATAACTATAAACCCATAGTGCAAGTGTACGCTCCTACGTCGAGCCGTGAAGACGTAGATGTAGAACTCTACGAGGATATTGGATCAGCCTTGCAAGAGGAGCGTACCCACTACACCATAATCGCAGGCTTCAATACAAGGTTGGCCGGTAGTATCCACATTGCGCCAAATCTGCGACTGAACGACGACGCTTGGCGAAGAAAGTTTCAGGTTGGCGCCATGGCTACTCTCGGGATAATTTGAACTTCCAAGGCATTTATTTATTAGCCGATTTCCTTGTTTCTGCACAAATGTTGACAAGCTAGCCGAAGCATAAGCAATTGTTCCCAAACTTTCTGTTTTGTCCACCGATGCGCGCGCCCCTGGCCTCGCCTGTAGGCTAGTGCGCATGGCGGCGCCAAACGCAGCGTGCGGCGCGCCGGGCGTGACGGAGAGATAAGTTGCGCGTTGGTTGGTGAACGCGTGGCTAGCACGCTGCTGTTGCTTTCGTGCTCATGCTATGCCTTCTTGTCCATGCTCGAGCTGTCATTCTCATGCTATGTCATACGGGTCCCTGTCAGGGTCCTCGTGGTTCATATGCTAGCGCACCCAAAATACGGTTTCCGGTGAAGCGGGAAGCCTTTCCGCTATCACCGGTGATGCGAGCTGATTCTAGTGAGTTTTGCCTTTTTCACTTGCTTCGAGCTCTAGTATGAACAGGGCCTGAGGCCGCCCACTGGAAGTGCAGTTGCGAAGAACCAACTGCGCTATAATTCATGACTTTGCGAAGAAGGGATGTATGGACTACGCGCCTTTCAGGTAATCTGTGCACCTTCGTAGCTGCGCAGTTTGCACATGCTGTGGCTGATGATGACTGATTGCTGAGCTATTTCAACTAGGTAACTAGTTTTAAACCAGCCACTCGTTACGCAATTAACATGGCGTGGCATCTCGTGAGAATTCTACGCTCCTTCCGTCGATATACCACGTGACTTCTTACCCGACATGACGCCTGTGTAGGATCTTTCTGCGGCGAACTTTCGCACAGCGGCGTGCCTTTGTGGCATAATGCTGGACTACCACGCAGAGTGGCTGGGTTAAATCGCGGCTTGAACCCTAGCTTTATTTCTCATTGCGCGCGATAGCTGCGGGACGGACACCGTCGGCGGACAGCATCGGGACCAAACGCGGTTTTTGCAAGCTCATAACAGCTTACGCTGCAAAAGGTTGACGAGCAGCTCTCGTAATGCGAAGCACAGGTAAGCGTCGCCAGTTGGAGCGACAGAATGGATACCAAGGAATGAGAGACGCAGTCCAGGACGGCAGGTTAGATGACGTTGAAAACATTGGGAAGCTCGCAGGCATAAAGTGGAGCCAGCTGGCGCAGTAGAGGGAAAATCGGGGGTCATGCGGACAGGCCATCGTACTGCAGTGCACAAAAACAAAAATTTTGTTCATGATGATGATGATGATCTCTGTTTTCACTGTTGTTACATCAGTCCTAATACCGTCGTCATTGTTCACATAATGCTGGCGATTGACTCGGTGCTTTCATGGCCTTTTAATTAAGGCTGTTGGGTCGCTTTTCAGCCAAGATATTCATCACGCTGTCGAAGTTTTCAACTTGTGTCTCCCGTATTCTCAAGAAATCTGTACTTCTCTACGCAATCAATATTTTAAATGTAATTCACCGGTGTATATTTTGTGTCTTCTTGTAATCTTTTTTGTCCCGTAGATCAACCACTACATTTTTTTTTGGGTTTCTGATCTGGCCACGTAGTCTGAAATGCAAGAACATTCTTTTCAGTCCATCAATTGCGAGTCTCTGCCTGCATTCGAGGTTGTCCTATTGGAGCAAACATTTTGGTCCTAATTTTATATCGCATCTCCAAGGCACAATTTTGCGTCACTTGTACACTCATACGCCTTCTTTCGTAGTACTTAGATTAAAGGCAAGTAGGGGCATCCCTGAGTGAATAAGTTAGAAAAATATTTTCATCTTGAGGAATAGTTACATGGTACATTGGCCCCAAGCATACACAACAGCGAATTGTATCATCAAAGCAAGATTGCTTTGTGTCCCGATCCGTACTTGGACGCTCTATTGAAGAAACTTAAAAAAAAACAACTTAGAACAGCTTACAACCAGTGTAAAGAAAGAGCTATTTGTGTGATGGATGCAACGAACACATGGAAAGCGTGATAAATACAGAGGTTATTTAAGAAAGCCAAAATTAGCCGCAAAGCGGACCCCATAAGAGAAATAAAGCCGCACAGCCAGCCGCGCGCAAGCCGCTCAGACGCGCAGAACTTTTGCTTGTTATGCATAGTAGCGTTAGCTTACGTGTGAATTAGTAAGTAATAGCCTGTTGACGAATTTTAAGAAATATATTGCAGACCAAGCTTCAATAGGCAGTCGACCACTCAGGCCCACCACTCGTGTTTGAAAGGGGCAATCGTTCACACTCGCTGCACCTACGTAGTATTTTTGTGCCTTCTTCCGACGAGTCATAACAACAACTAGTCATTCACCTGTCGAAGAGGACTCGCTGTCTACAAAAGGGCGCATGATGACAGTGGGTCGGGTCTTCATTGTTCAGCATTCACAACAATTAGTACCTATTTGAGCCGCACATGTGTGATTTTTTCATTCTATTCTCGCGCTTGTCGAGGATTCTGTTGCATTATTTATGATTCTGGCGACCCGGAATTCAGTAGTACCAAGGCATCAAAAAGTGCGGCGGAAGCGAGCTTATGTTTATCAAAACGGCCTGACCACGACGGTGGCCGTGTCACGGTGGCACGCGTCGAAGAAAGACGGCAATTGCTTTCAGTGAGTGGGAAAGCGGGTTTCGCAGCAGATCGGTTGTGGTACAGACGGAATCACACTTGTCTAGAGCGCACAGCCGGCCGCTGCAGCTGCCGTTTTCTGCAGAAATGTGCTATGACCGACGCCGTAACGATACCAAACACGGTCATATCACATGCTAGGCCCTTGTGGTATAATTCAAGTATGAACGGAAGCTCGTAGCTAACGTGAGGTAGAAGTTGCGGCCAACAACAGTGTCGACAGCCACGCTCTCCGCTGCTCCAGACAAGTGTGATTCTATCTGTACTTCAGCTACATAATGTTTACACGGTTACCCAAGTGGCCTAGACGTCAGGCGCTCTCACTACTGAAACAAGCAGTTTTGGAAAAAGGGGGGAATCACCCACAGCATTTGCTTATTGCTCAAGAAGCATGAAGAGCTTGCACTAAGCTAACATTCAATGCTCATCGCTATTATAACCGAGTCACCAGAAGAATGTTTGTAAATGCGGTAAACGTCTGTCTGACTGCAAGGTAAGTAGCGACTACTGAGCTCTATTCTGTACCACTGTAGTGCTTTGAGGAAGCTTTCCCGTGTTCGTAGATCTAGTCTCTTGACCCCCAGTGTGGCCACACAATAAAGTTTTCCTTTCTCTCTCACGCTCTTTACCAGGGTGGCTACTTTTGCGCCTAATGTTCTAGTTTACGGCCCCGTCTGGCGATGAAAATTTTCGGTTGACTCCTTCGCTATTTTGTGGCTCCTTTTAAGTGCATACGACATTAACAAGTAAAATGTTGCTGCTAGATTTGCAAGAGAATGGAGACCGATATTAATCCTGCCTTCCGCAACTTATGTAGGTGACTCATTCGCGCTTCTGATACATTATTGTGGATGTAGGTGGGTCGGGTGATTTGCAGAACCAAGTATATCGTAGCAATATACCGCTAGCATAACTACTGCTAACAACGAATGATTCTTCTGATTACTCTTTAGACTTACACCATGCCGAAAAGCGGGACATCTGCAAGTGTATCATGGCTCGCGGCTGTTCTGGCTATCTCAAGCATTTTGACTGGATCGCTCTGCACAGAGGATATCAGGACATCGTGCAGCGACCGCGACATTCTTCCAAGGTAACGACATTTGGTTTGTCTGTTAAAGATACTTCAAAAAACGATTGTATAAGATCAGCTGCAACGCTGTATAAAACGTGCCGCTTCATCTGTTGCCTTTTGACACATTTGTGTGTGCAATATTACCTCATATTCTATCAACCCCACAACCACCAGTAGAGGAAAGAATTGGAATAAATGTTGAAAGGCAAAATCCTAGAATTGTAACTCCTATTGATTGCAGGTATAAGGGTCGGTCGGGCATTCTGTGTTTAAAAAAAGGGACTGCGAAGTCCTTCACTATAGTGCCCCAAAATCGCGATAATTAAGTTAAATGAATTCATTACAACAGCATTATTTACCTTCCCAAAACACACGATTGCATAACTTTATGCGAGGACATGCAGTTACTGTATTATTTTTTCCTGCAAATTGGTCCCGCTGAATGCCCTAAGGTGGCGGAAGAGTTTACAAAACAATTGACAACCACTCGTTGGTAGCACGCTTGTATGGATTTTCTTGTGGCTTCGGGCTACAAAGGCGTCGTTGTATAATTTTCCTTCTTAATTAGCTTACCCTTAGTGATAGCTGTTTCGCTTGTATGAATTTTCTTGTGGCTTCGGGCTACAAAGGCGTCGTTGTCTAATTTTCCTCCTTAATTAGCTTACCCTGTTTCGCACTTTAGTAAGTGCTACATTGGAGGCATCAAAATATCATATTCAGTACATATAATAAGCCAATAAGAATATGGCAGTTTTGAAGTAGGTAAATGCAGGGGTCTATAGCCCATATATGCCCAGGCAATTTTTTGCTCCGATAAAGCGTGCGAGGTCACTTAGTGAGCATTATTACACGCTGTCGGTCGGCGCATCACACACGGGACGAGAACGAAGAATTAAGCGATACTTTCACACTATTATTAACAGATAGCAAAAGAAGTCATTGAGTCCTTGCACATTCGAAGGAGAGGCGATGAGTGTGTCAGCCTGCCGTGAATTTCGCTCAGTGACGCAGAATTTATGTATTTAAGTAGCACTTCCACAATATCATACCAGAGTTTGTCGGTATTGCCTATCCTGGGGCTTTTTAGTGGTGGCGTACATCACCTATATATATGTTCGTATCATAGATCGGCCAAAAATTGGAGGTCACTCAGGCTCACTCAAGATATATAGTTTGCAGTGAGGGCTCACCAGCACTAAGACTTACCAAAATATTTCTCAACCGGACTCAATTGGACTGACGCTCACCAACATATCACGCAGGCGGACTCACTCAGGCACAGACTCACGGCTTGGCCTCAGTCTGCGTGAGCCTCAGGGAGTCGATTCTTGAGTCCATTAGCGCAAAATTAGCTTTTTCGATCACCATGTCAATGCTCTTTCACGCCTATGTCTCACATGATCGTTGTTCGACGGTTGAAATCACGCCTCTGATCAAAAAAAAATATCGACGTGGGGCATGAACGCTAGTGCGTTGAGATATATGTGAATAGACTTAATTATAAACGTAAGCCGATATAAGGCTGATAGTAATGCTGAAGATGGGTAAACAGAACCATAGGTCGGCGATAAAAGATGGAGTTTACTCATACTCACTCAAGAAATATATTTTGCGTTAAGGGCTCACTCGGACTCAGACTCACCATTATTTCCTAACCGTTCTAAGTCGGACTCAGAATCACTAAAATTTTCTTGAACCGGACTTACTCGGACTCAACTGAGCAAAATATTGCTCAGCCGGACTCACGGCCTGTGAGTCCGTGTGAGTCGACTCACAAGTGAGTTTGGGACCTATGATGTGTATTATCTGATAAAATTTAGTTGCAAGTGAGCGACTGTCCTGTGATTCTGAATTATTCATCCTCGTTCTGTGTGCGCTGCATCAACCAAAGATGAACGCATACCGCCTACCTCAAGTTTGCATTCTGAGGCGTTATCGATTTGCTCGTTTTCGTGCCAATGTTTCAATAGCTTTTCAACTATAAATCTCGTTTTCCGCCACTTCGCCAACAGGAAACTCGTGGACGAGATTCATGGATACGCCCCTGTCATAAAATCAATCATCAATGCTGTTGTTCACGGTTCCGAGCGGAACAAGACATACGAAGACCTGGCGCTTTTTGTCGACACCTTTGGCGCAAGATACACAGGCACTGCTGTATTAGAAAGGAGCATTCGACTACATGGTCCAGTTGCTGAAGCGTCGACGTCTCGATAACGTGCACACGGAGCCAGCGAGAGTGCCGCGTTGGGTTAGGGGATATGAAGCAGGCGTGGATGGTGTCACCGAGGCTGCACAGGCTGCCCATTCTAGGCCTTGGATACAGCGCGCCCACGCCACGTCATGGCATTACTGCACCAATCTTAGTCGTAGACTCATTTGAAGAACTGCACGAAAATAGGCATAAGGTATGTACCCTGGTAGCTGGCACTGATAAAATCCATAGTTTAATATGGATGCGCACACAGCCGTGCCAGCTATGGCAAGAGTACGAAAGCGGTAATCGTCACTCGTAGTGTTCAAATTACAATGACCGAACTAGTGCGGCATGGGCCATGCTACCTGAACAGTGTTGTACCACGGCCGCCCCCCCCCCCCAAAAAAAAAAGTTCGGCCCGTTGCGTGCCCCGAAAGAGGCGTGAACAGCGTAGTTGCAAATACTCCCGCTTTGGCGCCACAAGTCGGGTCGCACCACGGTTGATTAGAGAAAACAAGAGTGGCCTTTGTTGCGGGCTTTCTTGAGGAGCCACGAACTCTTGGAAAATATTATTGGCGATCAGGTCATCAACACTCCTCTGCACGCATTATTTTCTTCGGAAACATGGATATTTCATTAGATCGTGTGGGCTTTCAACGCCATTCAGTGTGGCACGGAAGATCGTGGTAGCAGACATTGACATGCCTTTGTTGTCGTTCAAAAATGGCACGAAACGCAGCGGCTTCACGGCATGGCAGGATATTTATTTATTTATTTATTTATTTTCAAATACTGCAGCCCTATGCAGGGCTATTGCAGGAGTGGAGTACATTTTCATACACAAATACATTGTTAACAAGGTTGACATCACAGCAAAAACAAAAACAAACGATTTATCATAACAGTGCATCTACAAAATCAGACAACGACAATTCACGAATACTACCCGGTAATTCATTCCACCTTTCAATAACTCTAGGAAAATAACTATTTTTAAAAATGTTCGTGTGCGCTAAGAAAGGCTTTAAGTTGAGGCTATGGTAATGTCTAGTTGAAAGAGTATTAGCATAAGAGATGTAATCGTCTGAAGAAAGCCGACAAGATGAGTGAACAAATGAGTGTAATAGCTTCAAGGAATCGGTATCCCGTCTGGTGCATAAAAGAGGTAGTTGCAAGGAATTCATTGCTGATGAAGGTGAAAAATTACGATCATAGCGATGGCAAATGAAACGAACTGCCCTCCTTTGTACAGATTCAATTTTGGTGACGTCACATGTTTTATGCGGGTTCCAGACACATGAAGCATACTCTAGTATAGGACGTATAAGCGTTTTATACAACAGTAACTTAGTGCACTTCGGGGATTTCGATGACGTGCGACGCAGGTAACCTAATTTTTTCAGTGCTTTAGATGTAATGTGGTCAATATGCTGCGACCACTGCAAGTTATGTGATAAGATAACCCCAAGGTATTTGTACTCTTGTGCCCGGGGGATTATTGTGTTGTCGGAAGTGTACACATGTTGCAACGGAAAGTGGCTGTTTGTGAATGATACTACTACAGTTTTTTGAAAGTTAATGCGCATCTGCCAATGTCTGCACCATGTACAAAAACTGGTGAAGGAATCCTGAAGTAAGGTATGGTCACTAGGAGAGGAAATTATTTGATATAGGACGCAGTCATCGGCATAAAGACGGACCTTTGACTTCATGTTGCTAGGAAGGTCATTTATAAATACTAAAAATAATAAAGGTCCTAGAACGGATCCCTGTGGAACACCAGAAGTCACATTGACGGTTGAAGACGAAGTAGAGTTAAATGACACGTATTGAGATCGAGATTTAAGGAAGCTAGCTATCCAGGTGGTTAGTTGAGGATTGTTTAAAATAGCGTCAATTTTACTGAGCAGCTTATTGTGTATAACGGTATCAAAAGCCTTGGAAAAGTCGATGAATAACGCATCAATCTGATTGCCAATGTCAAGGTTGCTGGAAATGTCATGCGCAAATTCAACCAGTTGTGTTAGTGTGCTGAAACCACGACGAAAACCATGTTGAATGTTCGAGAGAAGGTTATTAGACTCAAGGTATTCCATTATATGCTTGTGAATGATATGCTCAAGCAGTTTACCGGAGTTTGAGGTAAGTGATATCGGTCTGTAGTTGGATAGGAGTTGCTTGTTACCAGACTTATGCAAAGGCAAGACTTTGGCTAGCTTCCAGGACTGGGGGACAGTGCTTGAAGACATGGATTTTGAAAAATGATCGACAAATAACGTGCACACCAGAGAGAGTACCGTACCAGAAAGCTGTTTGAAATGTTGTCGGGACCCGTGCACTTTTTTGTGTCTAACTTGAGTATCAAGTTCAGGATGCCGTTCTCGTTTATTAACACATCGTCAATAGCAAGTTCAGGATTAGGGCTTCTGAATACTGGGAGAAAACTGTTATCATGCGTGAATACTGACTGGAAGTAGACATTGAAAGCATTAGCTATTTCAAGTGGGTCTGAAATAGCCTTACCATCTAGTATAAACGAAATGGTATCAGTTTTAGTTGGCGATATAGAAGTCCAAAATTTGCGCGGGTTAGTTTGAAGCAATCCTGGAAGTTCGACTTGAAAATAAAAATCTTTAGCGCTTTGCATTTCGGTACGTAGTTGCAGCAAGGTACTATTAAAGCGAATGATACTGTCAGGATCTTGCTCCTTTTTTTGGCGGCGCAAACGACGAACACGACGTGATGTATGCAGTATAGTGCGATTCATCCAAGGGACCTTAGGATTTCTTTTTTTAGTCTTGAGGGGAACAAAGTTATTGATGCATAGTTTAACGATGCGCTCGAATTCTTCAACCAGTTTATCAACGTTTTCGCGAAGACCAAGTGCTTGAAAGGAATCAAAATTAAATGCAAGAGTGTCCGTTATTGACGTGTCATCAGCATGAGAAAAATCAAAGAAACGAGTGATATGAGGCTGCACTTTCGTCAATGAAGAGGGAATTGAAACGAAGACAGCTTTGTGGTCCGAAATGCCATCGATTACATCGCACTGAAAGCCAGTTTGAACTAGATGAGAACTTAAGAAGACCAGATCAAGGACAGATGTGTTTCGGGTAGGTGTTTTATAGGGTCTCGCGCACGCCAAAACCCTCGCTATTTGTCCATTGTTTGTTGTAAAGCTGCGTGGCTGTACGGCAACTAGCGCCAAAGCGGATGGAACTGTCGAAACAGCGTTCACGCTAGTGCCCGTGTGCTGCAGAGCGACGCAACAGGCCGCACTTTTTTTTTATCGAGCGGCCGTGGTTGTACCATGAAGCTGGAATTGGAATGGCCTGACGAAGGGACTCTGGATACAAACGACGAAGTAGTAAACGTGTAAATAGAAAACGTTCCTTTTTTATTTTCGAAAGTCTGCCCAATAGGCATAATAATTTTTTATTAAAAAATACACGGTGCTGTCTTCATTGGCTCTAGCATCTCAAAGCGACGAAGTTGTTGACCTATACGCAGGAGTTTGAACTTTTTTTTCGCAATAGCACATTAGAGAGCATACTTCTTTACTGACGTAAGACTAGAGGCCTGACCACACGTGCGCGTTGCAGCGTGTCAGCGTGTCTTTCTGACGCGGCATCGCGCCCTCCCCATTGGAGAGAAAGGGCGCGCAGCTTGGCGTAGCCGGGTGCCCTCTCTCCATAGGGAGAGGGCGCGACACCGCGACATAAACCCACGCGCTGACGCTGCTACGCGCACGTGTGGTCAGGCCTTAACGCATTCGTTTTGCTCCACAGGCGATTGGCAAGATTGTCGTCTTCAACCAGAAGTTCGTTTCGTACGACGTGACGTCCAAGTACAGAAAGCGGGGTCCAGAGGAAGCTGCAAAGGCGGGCGCAGTCGCCGTCTTAGTGCGCTCAGTGACGCCATTTTCGATAGCGACTCCGCACACAGGGTACACGGCGTTCACCGAGAGAAGGTTTCGCATACCATCTGCATCCATAACTGTTGAAGACGCCCAGCTGTTAAAGAGAATGCAGGATAGAGGTAAGCAACGGTTATTGCTAGTGCGACCTTTTCCGGTTGTATGCCTTTGTTGGCTTAATAGTTTACACAGAAAGAAGGTTAAATTTTCAATACTTAACGTTTGTTTTGGCGGATTTCAAGTATTCTCAATTTTTGGTATCTGCTGTCTCATTCGCGTGACGACTTAGTCCCATCCATCATTCACCTGACATTTTTCAACTTTTACGAGTTTCTTCAGGCAGAAAAGAATAGTACGAAAATAGTATTCTGCAGAAAACACCGCAATTAGAAGTCTGTTCTTTCCAACTATTGCTTCATTGAGATAAAGCAGAACTTTTGTTTATCAGCTAATCGCACTTTTTGTAAGGTAAAAACTCCCTAGCAAAGCACCGCCGAAGAGCCCAGATGAAAGCGCGTCGGTTTAGATATCGTCTGCTACCGCCATATATTTCCTTGAATGGTTATCCTGACAGACAGGCAGGATCATGAATCGATGGAGGCGAAATGGTAGAGGCCCGTAGACTGTCTAATGCCAGTGCACGGTAACGAACACCAGATGGTCAAAATTTCCGGAGCCCTCCACTACGGCATCCTTCATGATAATACCGTGGTTTTGAGACGTAAAACCCCAGATATTATCAGGATCATGCATCATGAAAAACGCCAGCATCCAATTCCAATAGACGCTTGCTGGCCTGCGCGTTCTGTTAATAAACTTGGCTACCAGGGGGAAAGTCTGACGCTTTATGTTTGGAAAAGCGTACGTTGCGTATCATTAACATAGAAAATAATTCTTTGCTGCTTAACTGCAACGGGAGTGATATTGCCATTGTGCACCGATGGAAACATCGGCAGTCAAAGCGTTATTCAGCATCGGAAGGTTCTGTGACCCGCCTTGGTAGTCTAGCGGCTAAAGTGGCTCGCTGGAAAGGTTGGGGACTGTAGTAAGAGGACATAATTCGTAACTCAAAACGAAACTGAAGAAGAAGACGGAGTGCGCGCGAGAGAAGCCAACGTGGAGCGCGTGAGCTGGGGAACATCAACGGGCGGAGGAAGAACGCGGCCAGCTAGCAAGAGCGCTAGGCGTTGGGCCTCAGGGACCGAGCGGACCGAGCCGGTGTCACCAAACCAGCCGGGACGAGCGTGTCGTGTTCCTGAGGCGAGTGGCGGTTCCGGGCCGGGCCTGACATGCTGTTCCTGTGGCGGACGAGCGTGCGGGTCAGGGCGAGCGGCTGATCCTGTGCAGACGCGGGTCCGGCACAACCAGTCGCCGAGATCGTGGCCACGGTGCCACGTCGGAGCCGGTCCGGCGCAACCGACTACTGCAGGCGTGACTTCAGTGTTACGTCGGCCGCAGCGTGGGCCCACCTGTTCCGACACGAGCAGCTGATGGTCTGTGAGCTCCCGTGCACTTGACAACCTTCCTGTGGCGAGGTTGCGTCGTCGACATCGTCTCACCGGTAGCGTGAGTGGTATCCGACGGACTTCATAGAGTTCTAAAAGTGGGGACGTGGTAGCATAAGGACTGCAGGACTGAGCTATAGAAGCGGCATTGGATTGTACAGCTAATCAGAGTGTTTGTTTGTGTTTGTGTGATGTCGATAAATGTTTTCTTGTCCTTGTCTTGGCTGTCTGTCTGAGGGCCCACGAACCACCACATTTGGCGAGCCTATGCCAGGATGGCTTATTAAAATCTAAGGCCATTACTCAGACAGAGCCTTTGTCATGGACAAGGAAAAATTTATTGCACTTGGCCGACAGCTAGGTTTGGAGAATGAGGAGCTCAGAGAGTGGGTTGAGCGAGAGTGCGTTGAAGCTCGAGATGAGCGTGCTAAGGAGCGCGAGATCGCGAAAGAAAACGCTGAGCGGCAGCAGAAGCTGTTAGAGCAGCAGCAGAAGGTGCAGGAACAAGAGCTGAAGATCCTCGAGCTGAAGCTTCGACTTCAGGAGAGCGCAAGCAGGGTACAGCCAATGGTGGCCGATGAACAAGGAGGATCCAGCATGAGCGCCAGAGGAATAACAGAGGTCTGCAGTCCTCATAAACTGATTCCGCCCTTCAATGAAGCTCGGGACGACCTCGACGCGTACCTGCAGCGATTTGAACGGGTCGCAACGTGTCAAGGGTGGCCGCGTGAAAAGTGGGCTCTTTCGCTTAGCCTATGCATGACAGGAGAAGCGCTAACAGTCATAGGCCAGTTAGACCCAACAGCTGCGCTGAATTATGATCAGCTGAGAGCAGCGCTTCTTCAGAGGTTCCGCTATACTGCAGAAGGCTACCGCGAAAAATTTCGTAAAGCGAAGCCCGAAGAAAACGAGACTGGGCTGCAGTATGCTGCAAGACTCTCCGGCTACTTTGACCGTTGGCTTGAAATGGGAAAAACGGAGACAAGCTTTGATAGCTTGAGAGAATTAATGATTTTTGAGCAATTTATGAGCGGTTGTTCTCCGGCACTCAGGATCTTTATCAAGGAAAGAAACTGCAAAACCCTGAGTTCGCTGTGCGAGGCTGCCGATAACTTCATGGAAGCACAGGCACTCACAAACTTAGGAAGAGAACGGATTCCCAAGGATCCGGGACCTTCGGTGTCCAAGCCAGAGTCCGCGAAGAAGACGGAGAAGCCTGCAAGTCGCTGTTTCCTGTGTGACAAGGCAGGCCATCGCGCAGCCGACTGCTGGTCGCGCACGAAAGCATGTTCCCCAGCACATAGTTATAGTAGCGACAAGTATTCTGTCAGAAGAGAGGACAGAAACGAAGCATCGTGCCTGGTGTCAGCCGATGCCAAACCAGCAACGAACGAAGACCACGTTGTTTTGGAAGATGGGGAGCAAATCCCTATCGTCAGTTCGGCAGTGAGCCGATGTGGAAGCCAGAACATGCCCGTCGCGAAGGGATTGTTAGGAGACTGCCCAGTAAGTGTACTGCGCGATTCGGGATGCGACACTGTTGTAGTGCGGCAGGCATTAGTTCCACAACACAAAATGACTGGGACGTATCGCCCGGTACTTCTCCTTGATCGCACGGTGCGTCACCTACCGGAAGCGATGGTCTTACTGGACACGCCATTTTTCAAAGGAGAAGTCCGTGCACAGTGCATGAAAGATCCGCTTTATGATGTTGTCCTCGGGAACATAAAAGGAGCTGTGCCACTTGGCGCATCGAAAATGAAAAGTGACGCCTCAAAACCGAAGAGATGGCAATCGAAGGCATCTCCATCTGAAACTCCGCGGCTATCGACTCCGCCATGTAAGAATTCAGGACGACAAGCGCCGCCTTTCAGCGGTATTCCTATTCCGCAAGATAAGACTTGGTTGCCTTTGGACACGACGCCCAGGGCAACGCCACGTCGACGAGCAAGGCGACACGGCTACTTCGAGCGGGACAATACCAGCCGCTTCATTCGATCTCGGCCGGGGTTTTTTATGCTCCACACTGATAGCACGGACAGTCTTAGTGCCCCGATGCATCAGTCGCCATCGGCGCCGCTGCCGTCGCTTCACCAACCACGTCTCCAGAATCACTTTCGACGCCACAGGACTAAGGTATACAAGCGGCGTGACAGCACCCCGTAATGACGACTAGCTGGAACATGGTGTGGGATCGTCACTGCGCCAAGAGGGCAAGGTGAAGACACGACATCTACTGTGTGAAACGTGCGTTGAGTGCTTAGTGTGTGCGCTTGACCAGAACCAGCAGTCTGTGCGCACCTGGTTGGGATGTATACGTGATGTGGAAGTGTGTGAGACCGTATGTGAAACCGCCATCGTGTTCAAACGTGGGATGAGCGCATTTCACCATCAGTGCCAGTGTGTGCCGAACAAGTGGTGATTGGTGTTTGAGCAGTGACAAAAAGTTGGAATGATGCCATCTCTTTGTATGTGCTCGGCGATTGGTTTGTTTTGCTTATGTTTCGTTGTTTCGCGTCCGGACTAACGTCATCCGCGGCACAACGTACTGAAAGTTGGGGGGAATGTAGTAAGAGGACATAATTCGTAACTCAAAACGAAACTGAAGAAGAAGACGGAGTGCGCGCGAGAGAAGCCAACGTGGAGCGCGTGAGCTGGGGAACATCAACGGGCGGAGGAAGAACGCGGCCAGCTAGCAAGAGCGCTAGGCGTTGGGCCTCAGGGACCGAGCGGACCGAGCCGGTGTCACCAAACCAGCCGGGACGAGCGTGTCGTGTTCCTGAGGCGAGTGGCGGTTCCGGGCCGGGCCTGACATGCTGTTCCTGTGGCGGACGAGCGTGCGGGTCAGGGCGAGCGGCTGATCCTGTGCAGACGCGGGTCCGGCACAACCAGTCGCCGAGATCGTGGCCACGGTGCCACGTCGGAGCCGGTCCGGCGCAACCGACTACTGCAGGCGTGACTTCAGTGTTACGTCGGCCGCAGCGTGGGCCCACCTGTTCCGACACGAGCAGCTGATGGTCTGTGAGCTCCCGTGCACTTGACAACCTTCCTGTGGCGAGGTTGCGTCGTCGACATCGTCTCACCGGTAGCGTGAGTGGTATCCGACGGACTTCATAGAGTTCTAAAAGTGGGGACGTGGTAGCATAAGGACTGCAGGACTGAGCTATAGAAGCGGCATTGGATTGTACAGCTAATCAGAGTGTTTGTTTGTGTTTGTGTGATGTCGATAAATGTTTTCTTGTCCTTGTCTTGGCTGTCTGTCTGAGGGCCCACGAACCACCACAGGGACGCAGCTTCGATTTCCGGCCATGAAGGCCGCATTTATACAGCTACGAAATGCATAAAACACTCACGCGCTTCGCTTTGGAGTGCATGCCTCATGTAGTCATTCCGCAATCCCCATGAACGTGCCTTGTAAACGCATCATGGTTTTGGCATGTAAATCCTAAAAAAACTACCATTACATGGTGAACCCCTGCTTGGGCCACGACATAACACTCTGTGTTGCAATTGGTGTCGCGTACTCGACCAGATAACCGTTGGCGCATCCAGCACACTTTATTCCAACGACGATTACCAATCGGCAAGGCGATGAAACTTCGAGGTCAACTTGTCGGTTAGTTGGTTGAATTAGCGTTACGCGTGGTTGCATGGTTGCCTTTACTGTCCTGGTCTTTCGCGCTGTTTCCATAGGAGATGAAACTTCACTACACCGAAAATGAATTATGTTGATTCTGGACACGCGCCGCTTTAGGGGACGTCCGAATGTCGTGCAGGTTTAAGATACGCTATGGTGCTCTAAGACAGAGCCTCTAGACAGGGGCGTAGCCAGAAATTTTTTTTCGTAGGGGGGGGGGGGGGGCACCGCCTTGATTTCGGGAGGGGCACCTCCTTGAAATGGTCATTTTTCGCTCTGTATGCCATGGCGAAAAAAAATTTCGGGGGGGGGGGGGGGGGGCACGTGCCCGGTGTGCCACCCCCTGGCTAGGCCACTGCCTCCGGAGAAGAAAAGGTGAAGCCGGTCTAAAATGAAACAAGAAATGTGAGAAACCTTTAGCGAAAAGGACAAAAAAAAAGCGAAAGAATTGCATACAAAATCAACTTTAAGTTACAAACTCCTGTAAGTTTACAACGTCCCGCTATAACGTTTGGAAACAGAAACGGTCACGAATAGTTGCGATGACGGCGATGGCTTCGTAGACTGCTTCCGGTATACTAGACGACGGCTGCTGACGACGTAACAGGCATAGGTCGGCGAACTCACTCAAGAGTCGACTGACTCGGACTCACTCAGACTCAGATTGAGCCGTGAGTCGGAGTCTGAGTCCGTGGGAGTAATTTTATGGTGAGTTTGAGTCCGAATGAGTCCGGTTCAAGAAAAGTTTCGTTAGTGTGAGTCCGAGTGATTTCGGCTGAGGAAAATTTTGGCGAGTCTGAGTCCGACTGAGTACAAAGAGCAAGATATATGTTTTGAGTGAGTCTGAGTGAGATCCACTTTTTCTTTTGGCCGACCTATGGTCCAATCTACTCATCTTCATCCTTAATATCAGACTTATCTGGATTCTTGTTTATACTAATGTCTACTCACGCGTGTTCCAAAGCAGTGTCGTTTATACATCATTTCAATATTTATTGATCAGAGGCACGAATTACGTAGGGGCTGCCTTGACACCCCCCTCCCCCGGCAACTCTTCCAGGGAAGTTCTTTATACATATATCTTATGTAGTCATGTCTTTGAAGAAAACTGGACCTTACTGGTTTGCGAGCACTCATAACTCGTATTCGAAGGTACTATATCAAAAGGCGCCAAGAAAAGCACTAATTACGTGAAATATTGGTGTTAAAGAGCGTTGACACCGTGGTTGAAAAAGCTAATTCTAGGCTAACGGACTCACGAGTCGACTCACTCGGACTCACGAAGACTCAGATCGAGCCTTGAGTCTGAGTCTGAGTGAGTCCGGGTGAGTAATGTTTGAGTGAGTGAGTACTTGTGAGTTCGGTTGAACAGAATTTTCGTGAGTGTGAGTCCGGCTCAGGAAAATTTTGGTGAGACTGAGTCCGAGTGAGCCCTAAGCGCAAAATATGTTTCATGAGTTTGTCTGAGTGTGCTCCACAAGTTTTGCCGACCTATGGTAACAGGTGAATCCCGAGTGACGTGCGCGCCAGCACGTCCAAGCCGTTTGGATAGTAGACTTCATGCCCGCGCAAGAACCACGGCCGCTTCAAGGCTCCACTCGAACTGTCGCAGTGGCTCATTCCCAGCAGGGAAAGCCTCTCAGGAACTCCCGCCTTCCACGGGCAGTTTTGATCCAGAGTCGTGGCCCCGAACAGCAAGGACCTGACCTGGGACCGTCAAGGCCGTAAACCCTTGAGGCCACGCACCTCCGAGCACATCGACAACGGCTGGAGCGTCCTGGCCCTGTCGGACCTCTCGCGTTCGGGTTCGGCACCGGACACCACAGTCACATGACGCCAGTAGTCTCCGCTCCATAATGTCCACCGCGTCCTGCCTTCCACTTGTTCCCGTACGGGTTCTTGTTTTCCTTCTCTTTTGATTCGTGCCCACCTCCCATCGGTCCTCTTTTGGGCTTCGACCTGCGCTTTTTCCCGCAAAACGTCGTCTTGTTTTGGCGGGCCCAGGTGTAATGTGTCACATTTCGCGCCGACGTCTTTGCGTTCCTTTCGCCGCACAGTTATGAAGCTTCACTTTCGTGGCTTTCCGAACGTATCTCACACCCACCGCAGTTCACCGAAACCATCGCATCACGAGACTTCATCACACCGACGCAGCACAGACACGCCGCACCACTGACTCACAATTTCATATGATGGGATTTCAAATGTTGCGGCGTTGATTGCTCTCGCTGACTTCAAAGCGAGAGGACTGACCCACCTAAGTTACAGCGGGAATCCGCACTAGAGTATTTCGATAACAACGTTCGCGATCTCCAGGCTGCTTTGGAATGAGGCTGAACAAGTTGTAACGCCGCGCAGAAAGCTTGTGTTCACAGAACACGATATTAAAGCACTTAGGAGGACCATCTGCTCCTGCATGAGCACCAGATTGCAGCACCGCTGAAATGTGAGACGGTAATTCAGCGCAGAAAATAATGCAAGTAAAACAAATACAGTGGACTTTACAACAAGCACACTCTGCAGTTTTCCACCTTCAGTCACTCCTCGCGTTTTCGGTGATTCAAATTTTTATTTTTCTGAATATAACACAAGAAAAGTACCATAACCCAGAAATTGTTTTATGTAATGCTATATCTGTGCGGCTAACTTGTGGATAAAATAAAGTCTGCTCTGCTTCATATTCATTGTTTTAAACTGGGCTGGGCAGTATCGCGATAGTATCTTATCTTCTTTCTGTATCGAGATATATTTGTAAAGGGGTATCGGTATCTGAGTAGTGAAATATTTTTATGATGTATCGATTATATCGCGATAGTGTTCAGGACACGGGTATCTTGTTACCTTTTTTTGTCGGAAATGAGCGGACGTGTCGCCACGGAGAAATGGTTGTTTTGTGCTAAGCCAAGCATACGAATGCTGCCGGTCGACAACGCACGGTTTTCAACCTT
The DNA here is from genome assembly GCA_030522465.1 of Rhipicephalus appendiculatus. Lineage (NCBI taxonomy): Eukaryota > Metazoa > Arthropoda > Arachnida > Ixodida > Ixodidae > Rhipicephalus > Rhipicephalus appendiculatus. The sequence continues at coordinate 8,408 of JALIZH010013342.1, read as the reverse complement.
TATGCTTAAACACCCTGCGCTACTCGCGTGAGGATGAAAGAGGCAGTATTGTCGGCCTGTGCCGACGAAGGTGGCTCCCTCTCAAAGCTGGTACACCACCCCCTAATTCTTTTTTTTTTGGGGGGGGGGGGGGCAGCGATTTCCCGAGTTCGCGAGTCTTGTGTTGAGGCCGAACCAACGCTGTCTAGAAGACGGCCTATTGAGGAGGTGTTGTTGGTTAAGGCAACTCACCCAAAATCTACTCAGCAAAACAGATCTAGTGTTTAAAATATATGTTGGGGAGAGTTGGGAGGTTTGGGACAGCGCCTATCTCTCCTTCAGTTACTTCAAGGACGTTAGCCAACGACTCATGAAATGGAGCTAACATACCGATTGCATGGATGTAATGGCGAACGTCTGCGGTGAATGTAGCTTTCTGTAACTTGAAGTCGCCTTTTTCACGTGTGAAAAGTAACTGTGCTATCTTAAAGGGGCCCCTGCAACACTTTTCCAAGTAGCCATGGAATGGATTCACTGAAGGAGCGCTTACTGCCTCACGAATTCACCGCCACAAAAATATTTAGAATCCGTCCAGTACGAGTGGAGTTACAAAGATTTGTCGCACGCTGCAATTGCATTCTCTCTTCTCTCGTCCCGACGAAAGTGTTGGAAGCTAAGCAGGGAGGGATGGCACGGGGGAAGAAAAGTGTAGTGTAGAGTAGAGTAGATCCTTTAGACCGTGGCACACACCCACGCTGGGGGATTGGCCAAGAACCGGGTAGTTTAGCAAGAAATTCTTAAATATTAGGTTAGATGTCAATTTAAAGATGACAGGAGAATTAATCAAAAATTGGAAATATTAATAATATATGAATAAAAAATACTGAAATAAATGTTGATGCGAGCAGTTTGATTAAAAACAAGGAGTTTAGAAAATAAGTAAGGCGGATAAATTTGTTCTACGATCTAAACCTCTTCGATTCTTTAATAAACTTCTCCAAGGCATTGGCAACCTTCCCGTCACTGTGGCCAAGGGAGGAAGCCCCGAAAGAAAGAACATTTGGTACATTTAGATCAATTCTAAGGATTCGGAAAACAGCACCTAAAGTACTTTTGCGCAATGTAGAGTACCTATTACAGGAGATGAGGTAATGTTGTGTTGTCTCATGTACTCCGCAGAAAGAACAGTTAGGGGGAAGCTGCCAGACCAGCTCTGTGTAAATAAAAATTTAGATAAGGAGTCTGACAGCGTAGTCTAGTGATTGCGACTTCAAGTTCTCGTGTTTGACACATTTTACTGTTCCAATGGTGACTGAGGTGTTGAAATTCTAATGTGGCTGTTAATGCCGGCGCAGAAAACTCGTCCAACATCATTTTTCTCCTTATTCTAGCGCCTATAATGAATCGCGAAGCCGGTAATAAATGAATAACCGGACCATTCAGAGATGACTTTGCTAGCGCATCCGCCATTTCATTCAGAAACAAGCCCTTATGTCCTGGGAGCCACACCAACTTAATCAAGTTTATATGCGGGGGGAATTAATGATTTGAATGCACTTAGCACATGTGAGTCCTCATTTGAAGTGAGGGAAGAGCACACCGATAAAGAATCTGTCAAAATTACTGCGGAACTTGTTGATGCTGTTGTTTTGCGGAGCGCTAGAATAATCGCTGAAAGTTCTGCCACAAAAATAGGAACAAAATCAGGGAGGCGAAGAGAAAATGACCAATCTAGGGCAGGAGAGAAAATACCAATTCCACATTTTTCGTCACATTGGGAAGCATCAGTTGCTATGACTGTTTGTATTGGGGAATGTACCAGGTAATCACTTAAAATGGAGTTTAAAAACGGGTACGACATTAGTTTAGCATTTTTTGGAAAGATATCATCAAATTGTATGGTAATAGAATTGCTGTTATTACTGATTGGGGTAATGTCTCTAATTTGAACGTTCAACTTGTCCAGAAGGCACTGTATAACCAGAATTTGAGGCGTACGGAATCTCGGCCAGTATGCTCCAAAAAACAAGTCCGGATGGGAAATAAATACTGTTTCTGAACGTCTTACAGTGGATTCGTACAGTCTTAGAAAAGATTGCACCGCTAACAATTTAAAACGGGTAGCAAGTGAGGGTATCCGAGCTTCCAAATACAAAACCTTGATTGCAACAAATTTAGGAAGGCCTAAACACAGTCTCAAGGCTTGTCTTTCGATGATTACAAGAGGATGAATTTTAACAGCAGGCGCCCCCGCATATAAGATGCACCCAAACTCAAGAATCGGCCGAATGTACATGCAGTATATTGATAGGAGCGTTTTTCTACGCATAACCCACCCGGCAATTGCTGATCTTCCGCAATAATCCGACCGCCCGAGTACCCTTTCCTGTGGTGTATTCAATGTGATACTTCCAAGTCATGGATTGGTCATATATTACACCAAGATATTTTACTTTATCTACTTGTGGAATATTTGCAAGATGATAATAAAGCGATATGTGAAAAGGGTCTTTTAAAGGGAATGTTAGTAAAGCGCTTTTGTTGACATTTAAATACAAATGTAATCCATCAAGCCACCTTTCTATGGCTGATAAGTATGATTGTAATATAGCGTATAGCTGGTGAATGTCATCTGCTGATGAAAAAAATGCAATATCATCAGCATACACATATGTTTGTACGTCCGCATGTCGTGGAATGGAGCTCATTAAGATGTTAAACAACACCGGTGAAAGGACTGATCCTTGCGGGACGCCTCTTGTTTGCGCATATGTAGAAGACGATATGCCGCTTTGAAAACAGTAGAACTTTCTATTTTGTAGAAATTCCGCAATCCATGCCTGGATATACTTTGGGGAAGTTAAGGTTGCGGAGCTGATTAATTAAAACCACTGGCTCAGCGCTGTCATATGCTTTTGCGATGTCCAGAGTAACCAACGCAGCATACTTCCTTTCCCTTCTAGCTAACTGAATGCGACTTTCCAAGTCTATATGGGCCTGCCATATAGAACATCCTGATCGGAAGCCAATTTGGGATGGATTGAGGATTTCTTGCTCATTAATGAAATTTTGAATACGAATATTTAAAAGCCTCTCAATCAGTTTTACCAAATTTGATGTTAGCGCGATCGGCCTAATGTTGTCCAAGGCATATCCCTTACCCGGAATTTTAAGTAATGGAATCACTTTCGCAATTTTCCATTCAGATGGGAGCCACGCCATTCTTAGCGAATAATTAATAACATCTAATAAATAATCTTGGCATTCTTTATTTATCACTTTAAGCATGGCCGACGTGACTCCGTCCGGGCCAGGAGCCGCTGACGGAAGGCTAGCTACCACATGGGATAGCTCAGACCCGGAAATTTCTGTAAATTCTACACCACTTAATGCATCCAAAGTAGGAGGTGATAGTTGGGAAGAAAAACGACATTCTAGCCCCCTACCAATCACTTCCAACGAATCTTTTATTTCTTGCGGAGACAAAACGATAGAATCTGCATTGATAGGCCGCGGAATCATTTTCTTTTTACGCATAAATCTATATAATGCCCTTTTATTGTTTGATTTTGAAAGATGATCGAACGTCCGAATATCATAATTTTCTTTTGCTTTGGAAACTGTTCGTTTAAATGCGCCAGCGCAGAACTGGTAGTCCTTCCAATTTTGAGGGCATTGATTGTACAGCAACTTTTTCCAGGATGCTTTTCTGCGCCTATAGTCCCTCGAACAATCCTCAGTCCACCAAGGAGAATTGGGGTTCATCTTAGCTGACGGGACCACAAACTCAGCTTTCTCTCGGGAATTCTTTAACACAGAACAGATGCTCAAAGCTTTCAACTTCGTGCTGTCATCTGATATCGAAGCGAATGAAGCGAGGAACGATTCTTTAAATTTAGTGTAATTGATAAACCTATGTGCATTAGAAACTGACGGGGAAGTCGGACTCATTATTTCGAACGTTATCGGCAAGTGGTCGCTATTTGTAGCACAATCAACCACTGACCAAGCCGAAATATTAACGTTGGAGCTTACAAAAGTTAAATCCAGAGATGAAGTAATACGACCTCTCACATAAGTGGGGCTTCCGGTATTTAAGCATGTTAGATGGTTATCTTGCGACCAATCCCACAAGCGGCTGCCGCAGGCATCAGTTTTTATCCCCCAAGTAACATGATGAGCGTTGAAGTCGCCTGCTAATAAAAGATTTCTTCCACACGTGCCAATTATGGTGTCCAACGGTCTGGTGTCATGTACACCTGAAGGGGAAGTAGGCATTGGCTATTGAAAAATCCTGGCCAGTCGTAAGAGTTATGTTTATAACTAATATCTCACATTCCGGAGAAAGCACTTTTAATGTCATCTTTGCTTTATGACAAATTTTGTTTGATATCATTGTAATTAAGCCACCTCCTCTTGAAGGGCGGTCTACTCTAAACGAACGGTAATTCCTAAAGTAAAAATTACTATCTGGGGAAAGCCAAGATTCTTGTAATAAAATTAGATCAGGATTTAACTGAGCACTAAGACAATGTAAATCAGTAATAGCAGCAAATATCGAGCGACAGTTCCACTGTAAAACTTTCAGGGATGCTATTTTGGTGAAGTAATTGTTGCAGAGACTACTTTCTCCAAAATACTCTCCTTGAGCACTTTACTAGACGGAGCCTTTTTTGACTTAGATTGGGGGGGAAGGGGGAGTAGCACTGTTCAACGGGGACCGGCTTCGTTTTTGAGCCCGGGCATCAAGATCCACATCTGTGGCCACGTGTAAGTCGAGCACGTGTTCTTGACCAGGGGCCGAATGACACACTGAGGAGCCATGAATGTTACCAGAAGTGTTCACCTTATCGTTACACCCTGTATTAACCTCACTTTCATCTAGTCGTTGCGGGGACTCGGGAGTGCCTGTTGATGTTGGCCTTAGAAGGTTAGCAATTTGATTGCTGACAACTTCCGCTATGCATTCGGAGATACTAACTGACAGTTGCTCCATTACCCTTGCCATAGCTTTCTCTACTGCTACCTCAACTGCCTGTGCAATAGACGTCTCCGTGAACGGTTGACGGGCAGTAACGCTTGCATATCCATGTGCCCTCTCCTTTACAGTTGCCAAGGCTTCTCTCCTAGAACACCGTCGCTTGTCTACAATTTCTAGTACCTGCATTTCTTGCAGTCTAGCCGGGCAATCTGCATTGTCAGCAGCGTGTTGTCCACCACACAGGCAGCACATGCCATCTTGAGCTGTGCATTCTCGATCCGAGTGTGCTTCACCACATCTGCAACATCGCACGTCTGATTTGCATCCGCCTGCGCTATGCCCAAATCTCCAACAGTTCCGACATTGTAATGGACGTGACGGAAGCTGATCTACTCTGAATACTAAGGGCCAAGCTTTTATTTCAGAAGGACATGATGTGCCAGCAAAAGTCGCAATCACCGACTCCGTAGGGACTCGCTTATTGTCTACCACACGATTGCATCGATAGACAGCCACCACGCCTGCCACAGAAAGCTTCTCAAGAGTTTCAGCAGGGCTTAATTGTGCGTCGACACCTCTCACGACGCCTTTAGTACAAGCCAGATGTGGTGGAATGTACGCACTCACCGGTATCGATGCAAAAGATGAACATTTAAGAAGATCCTTTACACATGCCTGGTCTGGCGAGCGGCATACAATTCCACCGCGACCGAACTGCCTCACGTCGGTAATGCTCTGGTAGTTTGGAGACACTGCATGTAGATGTTCTTGGATCGCCTTGGGGTTGTTCAGCTTTATGAAGTGCCCACCCAGGGGTACCAGAGCGACGGGAACGCTGCTCACACCACTGCGGAGGAATAGGTCAAGCGGTAAGTCATCGTTGTGCAAAGAGGCCGTCCACGGGGAACGATCCTGACCAGGAGAATTCCTGGACATCAGAGCGGTTTTAAGTAGAGAGAATCAAGAAAAAGAACTGATCCTGCATGAACTGAAAAAACACGTACAAATGTTAGTCAATTGCTACAAACTACCCGGTACTCAGCCAACCAACCCAGCACCAGCACACGGCAAGCGACGAACCAGCGAACGCAGCCACGTAGTCGAGCGGCACACTCGAAGCAGAACACGGCCGCACCGCACGAAGGGTTACGCGCGCCTCGTGACCGTGAGCGCTTTTGCTCTTTTTTTTTCTTCAAATACGCGAATTTTCAATGTGATCGCGCGCACGCGTGGACAAGTCGCGGCCTCCCGCGGCGGCCCATGTAACTACCGAGCGCACCATGCTCAAATCAGCCAATGGCTGATACAGTGGCTGTGACGAGTGATTTTTGAGCTGTAGCGTCATTTGTCGAGAGAAGAGAAAGCAATTTTTAGCTGACTGTGAGAATTTAAGAGTGTAGCTGACTGGGCTAGTTGGTTATGCATACTTAAATTAACAGCGCAAAGAACGGACACCACACAAAAGGAAACACACAGGACAAGCGCTTGTCCTGTGTGTTTCCTTTGTGTAGTGTCCGTTCTTTGCGCTGTTAATATAAGTGTGAGAATTTATTGGGAATTCCAGGCCGCGTACTGCGCTATAATATTTGGCTCGCGTGTTCTCGGGAGCCTCGACTACCGATCGGCAGCGTTTTCTGACCATGCTCATAAAGTGTTGCAGCGCCCCTTTAATTGTAACCTTCTGCGATTTCAACCATTTTGTGGACGCTAGTATCAATTTTTCTCCGATAACACGTATGAGCGCTGTACTTTTTCACAGAAAATATTTATGCATTACGACTGAACCTTAGACGCTGAACGTTGTTTACTCTGGGAAACGTAGTTAGGGAGGAATGGGACATTCTCCCATTCCCCTCTATCCTCTGCCAGACCGCGTTACACAGCGCAAAAAAAGAGAGTAAAACTTACATGTGCATCGGAGAAGCATACGATTGAACAAAAAGTCAACGACAGTCTTAAAAAAGCGGCGCAGCGCATCGAAGACTGCCACCACAATCCACAAAAGAAATGGCGCTTGATCAAAGATTGCTGTCGTTCAAGTGAAGAAGGTGCACTTGCCGTTGTCTTTGATGAGTCGGACAACGGCATCTGAAGTTTTGATAATCGCTTTCATTACATCAACTGGCCTATTATCCCTAATGTATTTAAGTGACAGAAATCGCTGGTTTTCATGTCAGTTTTTGTAAAACTGACAAGAAAATTTGGCATTTATTACATGGCTACAGTCAAGAGCCGTAACAACACGTCAGCATCAGTGCTGCAGTTCCTTCGGAACCAAGAAAAGAGCTCTCAGTTCTACTTTCCTCCTAAGAAAGATAAGTGAATTTTACCAGTTACGGACAATGTGGTGATAGCTGCCAGTGTCAAAAACTATCGGTGCAGCAAAGCTTGTGCAGCCCCTTTTAATGTTTCATATTGAACTATCCGCTTGTAATGGTCGCTGAAGAGATTTGGACCATTTGTCACATACGTCCTCCTCCTCCCTAGCGATGTCCCACTGCACCGACAGATGCGGGTAGAATGGGACAGATTTTAGCCATCACAAACCATTTTTTTTACAGCTCATCCAGGGATGATACCACGTTTTGCGGCTTGTTTAGACCTGTATTATAATGAATCAAACATCGTTCCGCGTTCAACAATACTAAAAATATAATTGTTGAAAGAGTCCCCAATCCTTCCGACTCTCCTCTATCATCATCATCATCATCATGACTGCGCCCACTGTAGGACAAAACCTCTCCCATTTCGCCACCCAACCCAGTCCTGTGTTTGCGACGGCTGCGTTATGCCACAAAGCTTCTTAATCTCATCTGTCCACCTAACGTTCTGCCTCCCCCTTGCGTGCTTGCAATCTATTGTTATCCCGCGTCTCTTACTCTTACTAACCTGTGACATAAAATAAATGGTGTTCGTCATTGATTCCAGCGATATGCTGGACTTTCAACTTTCAATACTCTGCATCATTATTCACAATAAAATGCGATGCCTACTAATGTCATTGCGGAGCATCAGCCTTCCCGAAACACAGAAGTATTACGGTAGCTGTACTCTTGCATATATGTTCTGGGACATTTTTTTTTTATTTTTACATATGTGTTCCGAAAAATCCCGTTACACCAAAGAAAAAAAAATATATATATCTCAATATCTGTATTTTTTAGGCTTCCAACACATGTCTACAGTCATTTGTATTCCGGAGTACTTTTCTGACTATCGCTGTCCACTCGGATTGTTTATGCCCCTGTCAACCTACGATGTCCACACGTAGCGATCTAAAGACAGCGTAATTAAAATCGAGCGCACTCAGATCGCAGTACAGGTCTCGTAACAGCACACTTTTTCTTTTTTTTGCTGTCCGTCGCGTCAGCGGTTAAGCTCAGTGAACGCATGGTAATGCTACTATCACGTGACAAAGTGAAACGAACTGCTTTCCAAATCTTGTCTA
>JALIZH010013341.1:0-34821 GCA_030522465.1 Rhipicephalus appendiculatus | reverse complement strand
CCGAGTTTTTTCCGCGTACAACTCTGGCTGTGAACCATCCCAAGACTGGAATTTTCTTCTGTGAAAAATCCCGCAGCGTCGCTGTAGCCGCAGTCAAAGGAAACCTGTTGGCGAACTTGTCTCGGTAGACGTGGTCGGGCAAAATAGACACCGACGACCCAGTATCCACCAGCAACTGAAGTGGCTCGTTCTCAACAACGACGTCAACTACCAAAGTCCGTCGTTCCACTTGTCTGACCGCCAGCACAGTGAGCACGCCTTCTTCGCTAGCGCCGTCGTTCCGGACCGTCCGTACGTTCCGCTCCGTCCTCATGCCACAGACCACTTGAAAATGTCCCATCTTGTGGCATTTGGAGCAACGTTTCCCCCCGTGCTTTACATTCCTGTGAATTAGCGAGGTGCCTTGTAGAGCCGCACCGGTAACACTTGCGCACCGACGTCGCTGTCGAGTCGCCGTCTGGGCCTCTGCCTTGGGATACGTGCTGTACTATGTCCGTTTGTGGCGACCCTTGGTCATAGACATAGGCGTATCAGCCGGGGGGGGCAAGGCTCGAGCCCCCCCACTGAGAAAGTTAGGGGGGCTGGAGCCCCCCCACTTTCGACCGTGGTCACTGTTGGCTGCACGGTGGGACACCAGCAACTAAGGCGAAGTTTTCCTTCAGCACAGTAATCACTCAATTATATTGTTACGAGGGAACGGGAATGTTAAGAGGGAATGTTACAATATAATGAAATTTTTCCAACATTTCTGTTGTGACGATTTTCCTTGTAGGCTCTTTGCGGTGCGGGCCGCCTATGCGACGCTTTCGCGCCTTGTGCTGTAGCATTGCAGAGCAGGCTAGTGCAGAGCAGGGGCCCTATAACATTAGATCACTCGTTTATGCTTTTATTCTGCTACGCTTTGCATGAAATTTAAATCATTGACGATGAAATTACGGATTGGAACGAGCAAACTTTTTTATGGACCGGTCAAAGCACTTGGTGCTTCAGGAAAATGATGTTCTTTCATCGAAAAGGAATAGCATCACCGCTGCTCTGTCGAAGCTGCTGTAAGCCGATGTGTGACGCATCTTTTTTAATGTATTTGTTTTGCCGTACTGCAAGCGCCAAAAAAGGTTTCCGCTTTAGTTTCCGATCAACCTGAGCAGCCTTGATTGTAGCTTAGAGCGATGGCGGCAGCTTGCAAAGTGGCGACGAATAAAGCAGTGGACTCGAGCACAGTGGGAAGCTTAGCTTTTAAGCTTGTCCCGCAACTTGATCCACCGGACCAGGAAGATATTGAAGGTCCGTGGTTTTTTGCTCTAAGGAGGCTTAATTAGGAGTCGGGCTAGTTGGTTTTCGTTCAACTTGAATTGATTTTTACAGCTCAAAATACAACTCCCACGGCAAAGAAGAACGCATGCGCAGCGCTGCCTACTGCTCTCTCTCAGGAAGGATGAGCTCACAGATTTGTATACGCGCACGAACACCTAAACGTCGTTATGATGGAAGTGAAAGTGTTCATTATATTCATATAAATCCATCTCGCCAGCTGCTATAAGTATCCGCTGCTAATGTGATCGGCGGCTAGCCTACTTGAATTATGTTTAGAAGGAGACGCTCTCCGGCTATTCCAAAATGTTTGGGGTATTGTTCATCACATGAATGCGCTGTTTCATGTGCATAAGTTGTAATAAACACCACGACATATCACATATTCCTGACATCATGTAACAAGCAGGCGATTTTACGGCACACAGAAAATTTTAAATTCCTAAGAACCAATGGCCAACAATATGCCGCATTGAAAATAGTTCATTCTCCTGTTTTTTACGTGGTCGTGCATAAGTGGTCATTACGCGATGGATCATTTTCGCGTCATTTGTTGCCTCGCGTAAAAAAGCTGGTGCTGTGTGCATGACCCAGAATATTTCGCCCAATCATACACAGCCAACGGCCATTTCGGAAGGAAGCAAAGAGGGCTAGTTTAACGTCATAATTACCCACCTTTTTTTCTAGCAAAGAAAAATTTCAGTTGTACTACAATGTCAGTTGTACTACAAAGTAGATTACAATGTACTACGCCCCTAACACCACAAATTATACATTTTTCTAAGAAAAGCGTTGAAAGTTGACAATAAGAGTAATATAATAATAGTAATAATGTTAATAAGCACGCACCAGAAACACTGTCTGGACTATTAGTAAAGAAGGCAAATTATAACACTAGCCTGAATATATATGCAAGAAAGTGTAATACTTATTGTGAAAAAGTGTAAGAGCAATCATTCCTTGAAAAAACATGGTGATCCCTCCGTCATAGGAATCGGCATAGCACGAAAGTAAAACGCGCCTTAACAGAGGTAATTGAATGTTTACTGTAAATTGATAGAGGAGGGTTTGCCCAATGTATGTTTTAGTGTTTGGCAGCTATAGCACCGTTCAACGTGGATGCACCCTCGTTGACGTTTGGTGGTACATCTCCATCCCGACGACTAACGTCCATGATCAATTTATTAGACAAACCATTGTGGTATCTGTAGATGTTAACGGCCAGAGCATAATCAGAGAAAGAGGCGTGACAGGAAGATTAGCGTCGCATATTGGACTGAAATTGTGCTAAGGTCGCTATCCCGCGGCATGTTAAAGTGCGATTGAACTTCGTGGTATTTAGAGGGAAACGCTAAGCGCGTCGTGTCGCTCCTGTAGCCTGACCGCGATGTTTCTCGGGGCGAGCGTAGCGACGAACGCGTTATTACATCCAGTTTAGGCAGGCGCGCGTCGCAGAGCTATTCTTGGTTTGGATAGACGCTGTGAGCGAGACCGACGCTTGGGCTAAGGTCGCCACCTCGCGGTGTGTTAAGGCGTTGACAAAATTGCACTTGTATTGTAAACGCGCCAAATGGGACAGGCGCGTAGCAGTACGTGTTGCAGGTGCTAATCGCGGAGGCCACAGTAATGATGAATTACTTTACTTTCTCCAAGAGGGCGACACTATCCCGCTGACCAAGAACATTGTAAGAGGAAAGTGGGAGATATAAAAGGCGCGTTTGTACGGCAGTTAGAATCTGTGGCCGTTGCGCAGTGGATAGCGTGCTCGGCACTTGTGACGGTGAACCGAGAGGTCATCGGTTCGATGCCCATTGACAGAACGCTTTTTCGACATGTGATTGCGTACATTTTTTCGAAGTCGTTTCCGTGACGGAAATACGTCGTGGACCCCAGTATACAACAATTTCGTGTTAAAATTCGGCAGGTCCCATGAACTGTAAGAATCGGTTCCATGCGAAGCAGTCAGCGAGTACTTGTCCATGCCGCATTTCTTATTTTTTTCAGACAGAAGTTGCGGGGTACATCAACGTGTTTTTGTAAATGAAGTAATAGTGTGCAAATCGTGCGCTCACTAGGCACGTCGACTACACTGGAGTTCAGAGGGAAATTTATGCCCTGACGCAACGTCAGCACTCACGTTAGGGTAAGGACGTAACTTTTATGAAAACGAAGTGCACGCTATATATGGTGCGATGATGTGAATACCCTTCGTTAGCGCATTCCTCCGTTGCCGAGCAACGCTTGATTATAGCTTGCTGAGTCATATGACTGCATATATAATGTTTATGAGACGGTTATAAAAGCGGTGCTGACACTGAAGCCACAGTTGATGTTAAGCAGACATGGCGCCTGTATAGTAGGAGCACATATGCAATGTTTATCACCTTTTATAAATTTAGATAGCTAACACTGTAGCCACAATGGACGTTACACCGACTTGATGTCTGCATAGTACCTTTTCCAAAGCAGATTCAAGACCTTGCGTGGTTCGGTGGTAGAATACATGAGAGCCACACGAAATGCTTGGGTTCGATTCCAGCTGGGATCCTGACTTTTATTCTTTGCATTCTTCGGATCAACGCGGACGATGCCGAATTTTTTTAAGGTTCTCGCGTTTAAATGATCGATGCCTGTTGTCGCCGTTCCTGGGCAGATACAAACTTTAAGGCTTATACCCCCATACCGCAGCCCGTGGTATACGGGCTTGTGACACACATGACTGAAGGAAAGAGTTTCACGACTTACAAGACATGATGTTCACGTTATTTATGTCGTGACCAGACTATGTTCGTCCTACTCTCGTGCCCTCCTATGCCGATTTTGGTCTATACTAAGGTAATGAGGCAACTACGAGAGCACCCAGAGTTAGGGGGCCAGATAGGTAGATAAGTCGATAGAAACGCTCAAAGTACCTTTAGTTCCCTAAGGATTGCTTCGCATTTAAGAACTCAATTCTTGGTGAGCTGCTTTTAGTCATTAACAAAAATGATATAAATATATACTACTGAAGAGGCCGCCATCGACACAATTGTATTCATGGGGAAAGTTGTGAGGTAAAGCATAAAAAGTGTCGTGTGTTCTACTATTACATGCATAAAACGCATATATGTGTTGTTGTCCCAGTGCATGCTGCTTAAAACAGATTGCCCCTTTTTTATTATATTATTAAACACTATTTAACGAATGCTCTGTGTATGAAAAATCACATAAAAGTGTGAATGTCGATGAAGTTCTCTCTCTCTCTCGTAATATATATCGAGGAAAAGAAATATATATATATATATATATATATATATATATATATATATATATATATATATATATATATATATATATATATATATATATATATATATATATATATATATATATATATATATATATATATATCACGGCCGGCAAGTGAGGTAGGTTTGCCCCCCCACTCGCGAAAGAGTTGGTACGCCACTGGTCATAGACCGCAGCGCCCTCCGCTGCCTGCTCGTACGTCTGCAGCATTTCTACAGCCTCGGCCAGCGTAAGTTGGGACCCCTTCACGAGCAGTTTCTGTCGCAACTCAGTGCTCCGTATTCCATCAACAACCCTGTCTCGCAGAGCCGCCTCCAAGAAATCCCCGAAGTCACACGTCTTCGCTAACTGTCTGAGGTTACTGACGAACTCCCGTATAGGCTCATTCGGCAGTTGCCGACGTAAAGTGAATCGACGTCGCTCTACCAGTACGTTGACGGTGCTTGAGAACTGACGCTCCAATAGGCCCAACGCCTCGATGTAACTATCTCTTCCACTTGCCTCCGTCTTATCTTCTGTCGTGCCTGGCGTCCGCGCCGGCTCTGGGCCCAGTGTGCGAAAAATACGGCGTCCCTCGACCCCGAGACATTGCAGTAGAATGGCCTTTTTCCGTAGTGGCGGTTGCGCGTCCATCCCCGTTGCTTCAAGGAAATTTGTGAAATCATCGCGCCACTGCTCCCATGGGATTGTCGCATCTCCAGGAGTCTCCAGGAAAGGCGGTAATGGCGGTAGTCCGTACGTTGCCATCTCGTAGGCGACGCCCCTTGAAACGGCAGGAAACGGTTCGTCGCTAGCTCGCTAGCTTCGCCGACTGCGCCAGAATGTGATATCGCCGTATCGCGAAACGCCGAGTGATAAGTCAAACCGATCGATGGACGGGGAACCACTGCCTTTATTTTGATGGCAATCGCTTATATATAGATGATAGCATTGACAGCGCCCCCTATACACTACACAACAAAGCTTTCCAAAATGGTACCCTCTTGAAGTTCTCTGTTGTCTTTTTTTTTTGTAGCTCGTTTTTTCCATCGCCGCAAAGTGCGTGGGCGGCACATAAATCGTTTTTTCTCTCCCCGGTCGTTGCTGGAAGCGCCGGCTTCCATTATCTTACATGCATTTTTCGTGTACGTATCGGTGGGGTGACTTCCTTCTTCTTCTCTTCCGTTTACACCGCTTCTTCATACTTTTATAATAATTTCACCATTTTTATTTACCATTAAAGCCTGGGTATCTATATAACAGGCCGTGAGTACCTTATTAATATATGTGAATCTAACGCGCTCAGTAGGGCGACATCGGTACTGTGTCAACAGAAATGAACATTGAAACCTTCACGTCACATGCTTTCTCCGTTGTACAAAAATACCGGTTAATATTGTTATTCTCAGTAACGGCAAATGAAGGCAACATCTATGAAGATGCTGGTGCTACCTGTAATGTCCACAATCTTAAGATTATCTGTCTCCTCATGGCAAAAATGTGTTAGCAAATAGGACCAATTTTCTATACTCTGATGAAAAGTTTACATATTTAAACTCGTTTAGATTTAACCCATACATTGCACTGGAATCCTTACTATGCCGAATTACTGAAAAAGTAATCTCATAGGCGTAAATAAACAGAACTTTAGCCAAGAAGCAGGGGCGTAGCCAGAAATTTTTTTCGGGGGGGGGGGGGGAGGGGCATCTCCTTTTACATGGTCATTTTTCGCTCTGTATGCGATGGCGCACAAAAAATTTCGGGTGGAGGGCATCTGAACTAGTCCATGCTTTAGCTCTGTTAAACTATCAGCTCACACCTCTCACAAACAGGGCCGCTCCGGCGAGAGAAACTACCTTCGTGTGGACAATAGCTTTCATGCAAGCTTTGCGCGGAAAGCACAAAACGTAAAACCTCCCCCTCAAGAGATAAGCGGGCGTGTACGACGACCACGCCCTCTAGATCAAAGTACACGGTGGAGGCGTGCCTCCCAACTCCGGCGAATTACGAGCGGAGCGACGACCTTTAAAGCGCGCCCTTTGCACCATCTCGCGTTGATAACGAACAAGCCTCGGCCATGCTGAAACACAGCTCTGCGTACCGCCAGCGGTATATATAAATAGCTCGCGTTTACTAGGCTGGAGAATGTATGTTACGTGGGCGAGTTGTTTAACGCGTCGTGCTGCGGCGCGAGGGGTCGTAGGTTCGTATCGCCGGCCGTTCTCTTCCAAAAACTATTCACCTGAGCTACTTATTCCCAGCAAAAGCCCACCGAGAATTGGCACATAATTGCTATCGCAATAAAGCAGGTTTCGGCAGAACGCTGCCTGAACTGTACTGCAGGCAGCGATAAACCGCCAGCGGCTAAATACAGTTTTAGATGGGGCTTGCAGGAAACTGGGTTAATGGTAGATGCACTCTGCTTTCCCATTAAAAATACGTGTCCGATGAAGAAGACTGCAATGAGTGATCAGACGGTATAACTGCCACTATAGGCACGCACCAACGAGGCAGAAACAAACGTGTTCATGTCTGTAAAACACATCAGTGCTCCTATCTTCATGTTATGAATTCCACACTTTAGCGTCACATTTTCTTTTGTATTATACCGTGGCTCGTGATGATCTTCCGCAAGTTGCGTTTAATCTCGTCATTAATTAGTGATCCACATTGTCAGCAATCGGCTTTGCAACTACGCTGTACTGTCTCTAGCAGACCTTGAAACTCGCCCAATAAAAAAAGCGAATTTTCTTCTGACAACGCTTTACCGTTTAAAGGAACATATAATTAAATAAACACCACACGCCTTCAATGAATTTCTGGCACCGTTCTCGTTAACAGAAGAAATACTGAAGCAAAGGCCGTAGGAAGTCAACGGAGATTTGCCGACGGGTAACGGCCACGTTCCTCGTTACTGAACGCGCTCATTTCGCTAATCTCGAAATGAACTACGTGTAATGAAATCAAAGTCCGTCGAACTTTTCCACTCGAATCGTTGCGAGTAGTGGCAATGGTCAAGGCTTTTTCTGAGCCTTTTCCGAACAGACACAGAAGCGACGTGGGAAGGACAGTGAAGCAGAGGCTGTGTCGGTGCCCCACCCTGTGTCATTAGGCAGAACGATGGTCCATCGATTTAGGACTTATTACGCTCCCATTGAGCTGGAACTAGCTGGTGCCCTTTGCGCCAACTGACCCGATGTTTCACGCTGCCTATTACCGTCACGGTGACGACGAATGCCTGGAGTGGAGTGCTGGAAATCCGCCCCATAATTGGACAGTCTGACTGAAGCTGTAGCTAAGATGAGGGATCACGAACAGAATGCAGACGAAGTGGAATCATTGCAAGTGTCGTGCGACGGCTGTACGGAATTTCAATAGGCGTTCGCTCATTGATCAAGACTGTAGGAAATATTTTCCATCGGACGTATGACGTTTTATAGACCCCGTTTCCTGTACGCGCGTATGCATGTCCATCCACGTGAAAAGCTTGCTATAGGTTGCGTGTAATGAGCATAGGTGGGCAAAAAAACAGAAAAACTTGGAGCTCACTTAGACTCACTCAAGAAAGGAATACAAAAGGGAGAAGGCAGGGAGGTTAACCAGACAGCAGTCCGGTTGACTACCCTACACTGGGGGGAAAAGGGAAAGGGGAGTAGAAAGATGAGAGAGACAGAGAGAAAGAAGCACAAGAAGAAGAAGAAGAAAAAAAGGAAAGTGATCAACATATACGCTGACACTTATGTGGTGTTGACACTGCACAATAGTCACAAACGTTCACAAAGGCCCGTGGTCCTTAAGAAACTCAACAGCGCTTTAACTGCCTTGTTGGCCGACGAGCGATGGGGACGGTGCTCCAGCAGCAAAGACTCACTCAAGAAATATATTTTGCCCTATGGGCTCACTCGGACTCAGCATCCTTAAAATTTGCCTCAACCGGATTCACTCGGACTCAAGCGAGCCCAAAAATTGAAGGACACTTTTTACATTCCAAAGTGTGCACGGCGAAAGCGTGTGGCCATTCGACTGACTATGTCATGCGCGTTTAGATGTGAAGCATCTTATGGCGAAGCTTAATCCGGTGGTGGTGGTGCTGGTGGTGTGCCGCGTGGCCTTCCTTACTGCGCATGCGCAAACCCTTTAAAAAAAAACCTCCTCTCCCCCTCTCTCCTTTAGGCATCCCTCCCCGCGACAACCACAGCCTCACTGCGCATGCGTCTCCCCTCCTCTCTCCCCTCCTACGCTCCCGTCTCTAGGCATCCCTGCCAGTGGCGTCCACACTCCCACTACGCATGCGCGTCCCCCCCCTCTCTCTCCTTTCCTACGCTCCCCCCCCTCTCTCGCCTCTATTAATTATTGTGGCGTAATGAAGTTCAGGCAAATTCAGCGGCGAAACCGAAATCGAAACGCGGAAGAGCGCAACTGCCACATTCGTCTGAGACGTCCACAATGAGTGAGCATCATTATATCAACCATCAATTGACTTCTTGGTGTGAGTGCGTGGGCTGCGCTTGCAGTAGTAGCACGCATGATGCACATACGCTAGCGAACGGGGACGCACTGCAGCTCTGTAACCGTTGTCTTGAACAGTGACGTCATTCTAGTCGTCTGCTTGTTGCGCTCATCGGTGCTTGGGTTTCGGTTTCGCCATTGAAATTGCCTGAACTTCATTACTCCACAATAATTAATAGAGGCCGCTTTTTCGAAATCTCAAAGCTGAAATGGGTTTATCGCATGAAGGACTTCAATTCTCCCATTGGACTTAACCACCTAACTCCGCTAATTAAAAAGTTAATTAATTTAACTTTCTTAATTACTGTCCCAAATCATGCCTTCAACCATCTTAGATGCCTGCCGTTACAGAAAAAGCAATTGTGAAGAGAGCAAGCAAATACCGCATTTTTCTGATTTTTTTAAAATAGTGGACACATTTCTTGAAACACCCTGTATATGGCAATGGATCTTGACCTGCAAAGTGGTGCCGGTGGGAGATTTCTCCTGTGCGTTGTTGAACAATAAAAATTCCCAGCGTGCGCGTTAACTAAAAGCAGACTGCGGGTCTCTGTGTACAGTCGGAGTCTTCTGTCTCTCATTGCCCATTAGCAGCGATTGGCATGTTCCAGTAGGAAATACCGCTCCATCACTGCGTGCTTTGCGCCTCCCCAGTTTTCTCTCCTGCGCAACGCTGCGATGAGCGCCAGCGTCAATGCCGCCGCCAGTGTAAGTGTTAGCGCCCGCTGCTTCACATCTACACATGGTTACCTTTAGCGGGAGATGGTGTAATTCTTTCTTTTACACTCTCAGTGGGATAACAGGCAAACCGAATGTGTGCGTGTTTTCTTTTTTTAATTTCTTACAGCGAATCGCAGCGAGACGCGAGACTAATCATCCTCCGTTCGCATGCTTTCGTATTTTCTCGCGCTTTGCGCATTGCGCAAACGACATCCGCGTTCCAGCGCTTAAATTGACGCACCCTTTGTAAATTCGAAATTGTGTTCCGCGAACGCCTGCGTCCATTGAGACGGCGTCGGTCAGAATGATTGCAAACGCTGGGCACAGCGACACTGCGCAAGCAAAGCGCGAGCGCTGTAGAGTCCGACGCGACCGGCGTCCGTTTGCGCACCCCGGCGGCCACCTGGCTCCGTGCCAGGGCTCGGATGGACAGACGGCATGGACGGATGGACAGATGAATGGACGGACACGGAGCACGGGCGGACGGACACGGACGGACATGGACGAACTGATGGACGGGCGGATGGACGGGCGGACGTACAGACGGACGGACGGAGGGATGCCGGATGGACGAACGGACGTGAGCATGACACATTAAAGGCTTTCGCCGTAAAATTTTACGCACTCGGACTCACTCACACTGAGGCTCGCGGCTCGATCTGAGACTGTGACACAACTCATGAGTTTGCCGACCTGTGGTAATGAGTAGTATCTTCTGGTGATCAAGCAATGAGAACTTCAGCTGTTCCAACAGGGCAGCTGTTCTAGTTCGGCGTAAAGTTTCGACCCTGCCGCGAAATTATCATAAATGGTTATGTGCCACAGCATTTGGACAAATCTCACTACTCACCTCTACGGCGTGGCGTGTAGTAGTAACCTTGATGGGAGAGAGAACGAGTACAGAGCGAGAGAGAGAGAAACAACGAGGCGGAAAGAAATATGTAAAGAAAGCGAAAAATTCTTGTCCAAGAATTATTCGCGAGTTGGGATTCGAACCCGCGTACCCTCGATCCGAAAGCGAGCGTCCTAACCAGTCGAACATCAGGAATGGTAGCAGAGCATAGCGTAGCCTTGTATAGTATGGTGTAGCACGGGGGGTGGTAAAGGAAAGTGAACGTGAGAGGGGGGGATTTGTGATGGTGAGAAGCAAGGAAAGGAGCAGTGTAGAGTGTAAAGCGTTGCATATCAAGAAAGAGAGTGGCAGAAATAGTGAGAAAGAAATGCAGAAAGAAAAAAAAATCCACGCATCCAAAGAAAAGTTCAAAGAAAAATCCCATCGTCAGCAGTGAATGATGACGATGGGGCGAAGCACCGTGCATCGGACTCACGACGTTGCCGCTGAGCCGCTGCATGGAACTCCGGAACTTCTTGTCATGACAATTTTATTAGACATTTCATTCATCATTTCTTGATATTGCACCTCAAAGTACAAATGCGAATGCTGTTTAAAGCGCATTTCACATAGCGGCAGTTCTCACTAAGGGTCTAGAACCGATATGGTGTGCAACACGGGCAACAACGTAGACTTTTTCGACACATGGTATAACTAGCAAAACTATTCCACACTTCTCAGTGACCTGACCGGAATTTATGCACTCAGCTAATTGTGTCTTCAAATAAATAGTAATTGTGCGAAAATATTTACCGAACTAGCGCATCACGTGTTCCTTTGCTAACCATTAGATCCCGTTGCTCTTGTTTAGAAACACTAAAAAAGGCAACCGTCGCAGAGTTTTGTTTATGCAGACGAGCATTATTTATACATTGTGGGGTCTATTTAAGGTTCTGCTTGCGGCGATAAACATTTACCACTCAGTTACTGAATGTTACTTTTGGCAAACAATGCAACACAAATGCATAAATGGAGGTAGAATGCAAAAGCAAGAACGTCTAGGTGAGGTTCTACGTTGGCTGAGGACGATCTGAAGCCATAACATAAAACCAGCTGCGAGGGAGGCAGCCGTGCTCTTGGCGACACAGTCTAAAGCGACCATAAACGTGCTGTAAGCCCTCCGTGAGAGCAGAAACGTCCGGATCCTCGTAAATTCGGTACAGGACAACCTCTCTTACGAGTTCTTGTCAGTGCCAAAGTAGTGCAGCTCTTCGCATTCTATAAGATATACTGTTATTGTTTCAGGGCTTCCCTACGCGTTTCCGCTGATGTCAGTCTCCTCCTCTGTGCTTTTATTGGAGGCTGAGCCGTGTACCCTGCTCCGGGCCTAATTAGCAGCAAGCCCGCTTCTAGAAGGCGGGTGAAATGTGGGATGACAGTCTGCACTTACACGGATATTGTCGTTTCACCCTTGTATTCTGCTCTGTCAACACAGGCTTAACGCGCTACACTGATTCCAGCCACCTTCGCCTAAGAAAAGTTAGCCTTACTATGGTTTTGCTTTCGGGAAGTATTTAATGCTATCTTAACTATAAATCATTCTGCATCTTTGACTCCCGAGGGTTCATTCCGAGTCATTATTTTGTACACTGAATGCAATAAACGCGTTATGCTGAATCCCGCAATACGGACTGAAATTCATAAACATTTTAGTTAAGGTTAATCTTCACATTTAAGAGCGGAACGCTAAATCGTTATCGGGGCCTCCTGGCATCGCTTTCTCATACGCTTGCAATACTTTGCTCCTTGAAGGACGCCTCAAACGTGCCTCTGTGCGCGCCGCGTGACCCGTTGTTAACTCTCCTCTGGTGCCTATTCCAAAAAAAAAAAATTTGTGAAGCTTCCAACACGCTACAGTTCATCATTTCGCGAAGTGAAGTAGGGAAGTGCCCACTATATATCTAAAGCAATAAGCACAGCTGCCTAGTTGCACACACTGCTGATAATGTGTTTGATTTTGATAACTGCGGCCGAGTCCCTTGTGATTGGTGAACAGCTCGAAACCACTCACTCATTACGCAGTTGACATGGCGAGACGCCTGATGACATTTTGCGCTTTTTTCACGCAATAATGCGTCTGTTGTGGACGCGACTCGTTGCCCAACATGACGCTTGTTGTGGGTCTTGCTTCCGTGCAGTTTCAAGCGCCGGTGAGGCTTTGTGGCAGAATACTTGGCTGCCGCATGTCTAGGTTCGTTTCCGGGTCGAACTGCTTTAAACTCCGGAGCTGTTTAAACCGTCCGTAAAAACATCGGTGCCCGCAGAAAACCACAGGTGGGTATACGCCACAGAAATTGGGCAAGCGCCACTCATCGAGTACTGCAGGTGCGAGCGTTAAAGAAAAACTCGGCTGGGCGGAGTAAAACAAGTGAGAGAGAGGGATTGAAAAAAGCAGAAAGGAAGGGAAACAAAGGCAGACAAAGAAATTGATCGAAAGAATGAGAAAAAGAAAAATAGAGAGAAATAAAGGGAATAACGACATAAAAAAAGATGAAAAGACAGAGAAACACATAGAGAGAAAGAGAAAGATAGAAAGAGACACGAAAAAGACATAGAAAAAAAAGAGCAAGACCAAAGGTGAACGAAACAGAGAATAGAGAGAGAAAAAAAGGAGAGGAGAGAAAGAAGCAGAGCGACGGAGAGAGCGAAAAAAAAAGAAATGGAAAGGAAGATAGAAAGACATAGAAAGAGAGAAATAGAAAACCATAGAGCAAGACCGAAGAAGAAGGAAAGAGATAAATAAACAAAACAAAAACAAAGATTGAGAAAGAAGCAAAGAAAGAGAAAAATGGGAAGACAGAGACAGCAATAGGCCATCGAAGGAGCGCACGGCCAAATGCGCATGTGTGCACTGTTTTCGAATAATTGATGTCTCTCCAGATCGTGGGCTTGTCAGCGATTAGCCGCTTCTGATACGGAAAATATAATATTGTATCGAGGTTACCGCGGTATCTTGCATATGCCGTTGCCACATTTCATTCTTACTTGGATATGAACGCATGACATTTGCTGCTGCCTGTAGCAACTGGAAGTGATGTGGTGGTGGGGGGTGAAAACATTTATTACATAAAAGAGAGCGTGTGAGCCATTGGAATTACCCCACAGCAAAGGTGACATCCCGTGTTCGGAACGTCATTGGACGATAACTCTGCTTTTGCTCGCACAATGAGGGCCTGTTGGCCCCGAGGTCGGATCAGCTGAGCAGCGTCGCCTCCCAATCCTCTCACGTAGGGTTGGGATGGGGAGGAATAACTTTTTTCAGGTGGCAGGCCCATACCATGTGGTAGACATTGGCTGTTCCCTGCAGTGCCTGCAGCCTTCAGTGAACACGTGGTCAAATTATTGCAATACGGCCGGACATATCAATGTGTTCGTTTCAATACGGCGTAGAATTATTTCTCCTGCCTAGTCCAAACTCTTCAGACCCTTAGGCAATGGTGAATGCCGGTAATGGTGGGATCTATATTACTCTACAATTTTATTGCACCTGAGCACCAGTGGTTGTGGGGTCAAATTCATAGAGCTGAAATCAGGTGCCCGGGGAATCGGTGTTAGGGCACCGGCGTCTGCGGCCTCCTTCAATCGAAGTTCTTGCTGAACGGAAGTCATACCAAGCGCTTTGGTCTTGGGTCGGCGACACTGGTCTCGCAAGCAAAATGTCGTAGGCAAGGGGTGAAATTTCCTCTGCCAAGCAGCGGGTACAGGCATTGCGACAATCACTAAAGATCACTTTAGTAATTGAGTGCAAGAGAGCTCACGCTGCAGTGACCTCCTAAGCCAGTGTGGACTTTGCGGGCCTTAAAGGAAAAGCCATCCACCTTCGTTTCCTTGTCGAATGCTGCTGCCGCATAGCACCCCCCTCGCTCCCGATCCGGCGACGTCCACGTATTAAACCCCACTGTGGTTATTACCGTAACGGCGTTTGTAGTGCCCTAACGCGTGCTTTCTATCTTCCCTGATGCAGCTCCAAGTCCATATTTCGATGTTGTGGGTGTACGAAAATGTTTGTGCCACCAAAGCTCCGGTAAACTGATCGTGTCCTCTGTTTCATGGTCGTGTTTGATATAGAGGCCAACGAGAAGGCACCGACCTGAAGAAGTCTGCACAAGCCGAATGTACAGGTTTAGCAGAGTGGCCTCCGTGAGCTCCTGAAGAGAGTTGACCATGCCAAGTGCGGTCAAACGCGTATTGAATGTGGCTATAGGGAGGCCTATAGCCGCCATCCTGAATGCGCAAGATGGGCTTGTCAATCAGACAAGAAATTCGCGTATGTAGAAAAAACTCATGTCGCCACAGTTTGTGGAGTCGATATTGGTCAGGATAGCGCTTATGCTTGGTCATTGTCGAAGGTATAGGGCTAAACACGCGGATCACGGTCCACCTCTCGGCATGGCGGAAGAAAACAGTAAGAAATAACATAGCAAAATGCGATAGAAATGAAGAAAATGATATTGTCGGGTTTCACGGCCCAAGAACATGATTTGATGATGAGGAACGCCGTAGCGGAGGGCTGCGGACAATTTGACAATCTGGCGTTCTGAAACGTGCCCCTAAATCTAGGTACAAAGGCATCCAGCATTTCTCCTGCTTGGAAATGTGGCCACCGTGGCCGGAATTTGATACCGCGACCTTGGGGGGCGAGCAGTCGAGCACCATAACCACTAGACCAGAGTTGGCGGGAGAAAGAATGAAAATACCCCCCACCTCTCCGAAGGGAATCGTGAGGAAATGCGAATGCATTTCTTGCGCCGAGAGATTTCGCCTTCACCGACTTCTGCCATCGCCTTGAGAGGCGCCCAGCCAGCGAACGGTCGAGAGTGAGGCACGAGCGGAGGAGAGTGGGGCGCAGGGAGGAGAGAGAGCGAACAGCGAGAGAAGGAGCGGCGAAGCACTGCACCTACCCTCTCCTACACTCTCTCGCACCACATGCTCCGGTTGCTAGGGGCGAGGATAAGCGCGCGCGCCCGCAGCTGTTGCTATGGGACAGGGAGTGAGAGCGGAGAGATAACACCTGCCGGCGCGCGGACGCCGCCGCGGACAACGCCGGACGCCTCACATAGACCGACTAAGAAATGCATTCGCATTTAAAAAAAAAACGTATATAAGAAATCCCTACAGATGCCAAGCATCCCCTGCCCCAGGTTTCACGATACGACAAGGTCTGCTAATTTTTTTGTTTTGTTTAAGAACACTTCCTTCCATGTTAAACAACGAGTGCGGAAGAAACGAGTCTTCCTTTGCGACGTACAAGGATTTGCTAGACTTCACGTCGGCTTTATAAAACTGGAACATGCTGCATCGCCGTTGAAAAAGTTGATTTGCTTTACTTATTCCGCTCGTTTAAGTTTGCGCATCAAACGAAAAAGCGCAGTTGTTTCCTTTAACAGAATGCAGCCTATGTTTTGGCCGCAAGAAATCAGTCGTTTGAGCACCGGGCAGTGAAAGAAATCCTCCACCTCAGAAGTTCTCTTTTCCGAAAGTAAACCACCTGCGGACGAGTTCACAACCGAAAATGTTACCATACGGACGCTTTCAGTTATACCCCTAAAATAGCAAGAACTGGACACCACTAAGAAGCAGCAACGAAACCTAAAGAACGAGCTGCCACACTTTCATTCTGCTACAGAAAGCACCAAATGCTTATAGATTAGAGATTCTTGAAATTAGCATTCGGGCAACGAAATATCTTGCTTTGCGCTTCCAAGAGCACAGCCGAGGGTAACTGCTGCTGACGGATTATCTGCGAATGGTCTTCCACTTTAGGGGCATTTGCAACGATGCGTCGTTTTACCGAAAGCATTCAACATAGAGGTCGTTGTCATTGACGTTTCGCAAGGTTCGCACTTCCACGAGAATAAGAGCTCAGGCATATCATAAAACTCGTCAAGAAGTGCAAAGCTGCACTATAGGCTGATCACTTTTTGGTAACAACAGCTGTTGCCCTAATGCCCTGCGGAGCAAGAAATTCTGTAAGCAGTGCATCGTGGCTAGTACTGTAGTAAGAAAGTTTGGGCCAGCTGCTGTGTAGCTTCTCCGATCACCTATGCCGCTCTCAAGAATATTGGTAATGGCAGAATTTCGAAAAGAGTAAATCACAAATAAGCGGTGGAGTGAGAACTTAGTGAAAAACTACAAATTATATAAATATTCCTAAAGGGCATAGGGAATAGGCGGCACGTCTACGGGTTCAGAAATGTACCTGTTTGGTGGGGACGTGTGTATGGAATACATATCTGTGTGAAAATAGAGAATTTTTCGCAGATTTGGTATTATAGAATAAAGCTGAAATTATACATTTTGGGTGCATTATCTTGCGTTATGCATACGCAACAGCTTTCAAGTGAACGCTACTAATTGGACGCCCATTGTGTGTGTATGTGTGGGCGTGCGTATGTGTCTTCGTAGATGTGTGATATGGTGCGTGAACGTACCGTGTGTATTATCCATCAACCGTCCCATAGCTGTTAAAGAAATGAATGCGGGCTCTTTGGTCATTCGAACACACATTCGTCATGGCAGATAGAAAATAAAACAGCATACATACACGTACAGAAAGGCCGGCGATTGTGTGAATAGTGTACCCTGTTTTTTTTTACGCGCATAATCGTAAAAATAGCTTCCACAATGTTCAGGGTGAAAGAAATAATGATGACAAGTGTATGCCCAATCCTGTACATAAGAACCCTGTTATTGTTCCACGTACATTTTTCACAGCCTATGGTGACAGACTAAACAGAGCTTAGAAAAAGCTTTTCGCTGCTGCACACTATTACAGTCGCTATGATGCTAGAATACTCTGATTAAGGGTAGTATTAAAGGGAACAATTAATGTGACTCCACCATCACCGCCTATAACTGCAAGCCGTATTTTCTATTGATATGCACTCAGAACCAGATTGAAGTGTACCATTGTGTATAACTCGTACCGTCTTCTACTCGAGTTCGTTTCTGCGCTACGCATTCTGCTTAGCAATGACGATCCAGCACGCCCAAACCTTATCCATTCGCTTGTATGCCGACTTTTCCAATTCTGCGGTTAATTGTCTAATGTGGCACCTATTCGAGTGAGACTTGCTCATCAAAAAAATCTTCACTCGTGAGCAAATTTCTACTTAGTCAAGCATTGCTTTTACATGAACATGCGAGGAAATGGTAGAGACAAAAAGAGCAGACTTTAATTTCCCAACTTTCTAGGTCAGTGGTTCTCAAACAGGGGCCCGCGAAGCCAATTTTGGCGGTCCCTGAAACCCATCCTGGAAAGGAAAAAAAACGTGCTCTTTGGAGGCACACTAACTGCCGTGACAGCGGATCCTTCTGATTTATGGCAGCGGAGCTGTCTTATGTTTGTTGGGGATGCAAAACCAACTAGCCCAATTTCTTACTTTGCTGATGTCTTATGTTTCCCTTCTGCATGAAACGATTGCAAAGTCTTTGTTCCAGTGTTCCACGACACATGCACGCGGGCATACTTTCTCTTGGCTTGCCTATTTATAGAGCAAACATATTTAGAATGAGGTTGAATGTGGCTGCAGACAGCACAACTAATTGGCAAGCTGTTGTGATTGAAATGCCATGGCACTTTACTTTCACCCTTGTTTTACCAGAGAGAATTAAAATGCACCTATTTCACGATGCATGCTGTGTTATGACCCCCGTCCATCCCCTTTTCTTTCACTGGCAAGGGGTTCCCCATCACATCTGCTGGTCCACAAGGAGTCCCCAAAACATCCGTGGATGACGACCACTGGTCTAGGCAATGACCCAGTGGACATCTACACGTAGAAGTTAGCTACATATTGGATCAAGTGCGCTGATTGCGACAGCAGTGACCAGAAATACTTAGTCGCTATCTGACAGTAGGGAACTCACTTGGTCATCGGTACCAGCAAAGCCTGGATTTTACTTTTTCGTTGTTTTTTTCCGCCAAAACGTAAGATGTCTAACCCATACACATTAGGCAGAACAAAACGAATAGGCATCACAAAGTCAATAAGAAGGTCAATCAAAGCACGATCAAAATCCAGGAACGCTTACCTCCCGCTTATCGAAGCTTATGAGCTTTCCTCTTTTACATCCCATCATGGCTGGTGGTCGGCTCCCTGCAAGGAACGTTGATTGGACTGGAAAAACGAGCGAAGGGAGGCAGGAAAAAAACGGGTAAGGCAATGCACCTAATTAGCGGTATTACACGCGAGAAATTAGACGGAGCCGATGAACACGATCGCTGCTAAAACTTGGCAGCCGTTGGGGTCTTGGACTGCTGTGTCATTCCCAAAGGAAGGAGATCATCCGCTTGATGACGCAGCTGTTTCTCTGCTTCGTCGCGCACACGCCAGGTTGGCGATGACACGACCGCGTCGTCTGCAAGTACTTCGTTGCGCTCTCCCCTTCTCGTTAGCAGCTCAGGACGCCGCACATTGATATCAAGACATTGTCTGCAGAAGTGTTGGCTTTTTTGGTGGGTGGTGGCCACCCTGGCAATTAGCAGCGGCACGACATTGCCTCCAGGCACCACCTGCATAATCAACGCTTTTTTATATGTCGCATGGGATCTGTAGAGTACTGAAAAATTCAGTGTAACCAAGTTTTACCCGATGTTTTCTTCAGTCGGTTAATTACGTTAATAGTAGCAATGACCGACCCTTTTAAATTCATTTAATAAGTTAGAGATTGAATTACGAAATACCTCTGCACGATTACTGCGCGAACATTACATCAATGCGTACTCCCAATAGTAAATAAGTGTGGTTTTTTTAAATTCTTTTAATTGTTTGTATTTCTGTATTTCTGTATTTTTGGAATTCTTTCTATTTTTGAATTCTTTTGAATTTTTTGTATGCTGATTATGCTTTCTGTGTGATGATTTTCTTCTTTTCTTTCTGAACATGTGTGCCACCGCTGCCTGCACTGTTGAGGTGGCTGCGGGCCTTTGTCAAGTTGCTTGTTCCTTCAAGCGGCTTTTACCCGCAGTCTCCTCCATCGTTGATGGAAATAAAGACGTTATTATTATTATTATTATTATTATTATTATTATTATTATTATTATTATTATTATTATTATTATTATTTTGCTGGCCTGCTGAGCATCGCATGCTGAGGCCTTCAATAATGTGGCACCTCACAACTGTTACATTTGTTATTAAAAGTTTTCGTCGTCTATGCATCGTACTCGGAATGCCATGCCAATGAAAGGCCGTGATACTGTCTCCCATGACATGAAAATACCATTGGCATTTATTGCTGGCTTTATTGTGACCCTAAATGAACATGCATAAATGTCTTTGTGCAGTACTGATTTTGCACGCGATCGTGTAATTCGGGAGAACCGAGAATTTTAAAATCCCGAAAGGTTGTGTAATGAGGAAATGTCACGCTCCTCATGATTATTTCACTTCCTTGAACATAGTTCAAGGACAGTCCAGGAAAATTAAAAGCAGAATTGTGCCACCTAACTCACTTCATTCACACAGCCACTTCGTATTTCTTTAGTGTAACAGGAATCGTAAAAATATTTTTCATTTTCCCGCCACTCATTTCATTTGCAAGCAGCCACCACTATACAGTTAGATTTAGGATTTACACCTTAGAGCTAAATTCGTCTCTTCTAAAGAGGTGCCCATCTGTATTGACCTTGCAGACATCACTCCCACTCCTCGCTTTCCGTTTTAACCTTTAAACGGCCATAAGGTATCTATTGCAAATACTGATGCAAGATTCTTTGAAAACGCTATTTATTATCCAAAGAGCATAATGCAACGACAAGAGTTTCCTTATACAACGCTAAATGAAAACTATTAGGGGGGGAATATACTTCACTACGGGCCTTTGGCAGCACCGTACCGGTGGGGGGAACTTTTGGAAGCCTGTTACGGCATGAACGTGAACATTGCACGTAGAGCAAACAATCTTCGGCCTCTTGTCATTTTGCTCACTTAAACGACACCAGCAACGGTTCAAGGTTCATGGTCCTCTATGAAAGTGTGGTACAGATGAAAGCGGCGCTTGGTCTGGTACACCTAAAGTTTTTTCGGTCACCATGGAAGGCCTTCAGAGGGTGTGCGTTGCTGCCTTTTATTTTCAACAGTGTCCCTTCAAAAGTTGTCCCAGGAGCCAACACCTTGCTTTGCAGTAGTACGGTCAATCTGTATTGCATCACCTTTCGAGCTGCTGCAAAATGGTTCGCCCTCGTCATCATTTTCCTGGCTGTCGCAAAAGTTGTTTACATCATCAGGTAAAGAAAAGTGCAAATCTAGTGCTTCTTCAATTGGTGAGCGTGTTTATTTTAGTGAAAGAGAAAATCGCATCCTGTGGATCGGCATCGTGGATGGCCCGTAGGGAAGTATATTCCCGCTGCACAATTAGAATTCAAATGTCATTAACTTAAGTTCCTCGTTAAATCAGGATCTAAAGGTGGACCAGATAATAGCTCTACACTTGAGACATTCAGTGAATGCATTTACTGACTTTTCTTACCGCAGCAAATACATTCATTCACGAATTATCGCAGCTGGTGAAAACCCGCGCGACTAACTCCCGCACACAGAGAAAAGTGTCAGTGACTCAAACGGAAACTGAGGCACTTCACAGCTGCTTGCGTTGGAGTCGCTAAAATTTTGTCCAGTCGCTTCTCAAACATCACTTCAGATGTAGCTACCATCTCAAGGCGGATCACTTGGGAGTATATGAGATAGAAGCGCTTAAACGTGGTGGGAAATATGTTCCCTACGGGTGTTTAAGTGTTAAAACCTTTTAAGGCACATGATATTGATGATGTTGAAATTAAAAAAATATATAACGGTATTTACTTTTTTTCTAGATTAATCTATTCAATGCAGAAGCTGGTGCCGTGTAGGGCCACAAACGGCGGCAGCTCAAAAAAAGAAAACATGTTACTGCACGTCAGCGCACTTTTTTTTCTTTTTTTAGAGATTTTACGATGTGCGCATATTTTTCAATAAATTGCGTATTGGTTTCTTAGATGGGAGAAAATATATGCCCGCTCTTTACATGCGGCTCGTTTCGCCATTTTGTACAATGTACTACGATGACATAGCTTAGAAAAAAGACAGTTTTTACAGGACTTAAGCGCCTATGAGAATTGGGATTACGGTTCAAAAAAAACTGTGGTGTGCTTCCCATGCCATTTCTTTCGTGCGCCTTTCTGTCAATGTAATGACACACGGGGCGTCACCAGTATAAAAACTGTCCATCAGTTCATAAATTGGAACACCTGTTCATGTCCGTGTGCCAGTGGGCGTCTGATATGTACAGAAGCGAACAACATTTCTCGTGTTCTCCATAAGCAATCTTCTTGTTGCAAACGACCTGTTTCACGCTCAAAAATGGTGAAGAACAATGCAACTAAGCACTGGAAATTTTCCAGTTCTTCATGTCTCGTATTTTATGCCACTGTGAAGTACTTTGCGGGTCATTATTAGTGAATATACAACTATCGCCAGAATTGCTTTTAAGGATTTAACGAAATGAAATATGGTTTTCACATGCCGCAGATAGGACGTATACAAGGATACAGTTCTGACAAATGGTACTTCCTGTTGTTTTCACAACAGAAAGGAATGTCTGCTCTACGTTCGCGGCAGAACCCTATGCTGCCGCCAACCCGTAAGTGAGCTCAGTTCAGCAGCTGTAATATGGCTGCACTTTCCTTTTAAGCAAAAAGAAATGAAGTACTACTTTGCATTTATTTATGTACTTGTTCATGGGGAGAAAGGGACAGTGATCGGGTTTAATTTTCTTGCCGCTACGAGACTATCTTAGGCACCCTTAACCGTATCGCTTTGCAAGCGGTAACAGCGAGTTTCTACGACCACTGATGAAGTCCCTGCTTTATACAGTGTAAGCTCAATTCGATGCACTCTGGTCTGTTCGTATGCCATGTTGTGAGGCACAAGCGTCAGTATATTTATCACGAACTTACTTTATATAGCAAATTACGCATATTATATGTTACTTTCACAACAGCTAATGACGTTGCCGCGGCAAGTGACAAAAAGATTGACGACCACCTCTACGTGTGTATAGCTGACGCAATAGCATGAGATGCCATGTATCAGAACCATAGCTAGACTCCCACATAACCCGCCAAAGTTAGATCAGCAAGATCATCAACAGTTTGCCTTCTATACAGCCACCGTGTCACATCCGTTCCTCTTGTTCTGAAAGTGGTGCTTTCATACACCCAGAAATGGTATGCAGTGCCATAAGGGCGTGCGAATGAAGTGAAAACAAACAGAAAAATAGACAGACAAACAAAATGACTCAAACTGTGCTGTTTCTCAAGATATATCTCCTTCCCTGCGTGTCGTCCTGCTTTGTTGCGCTATTACAATGTGAGAATGAGGCACCAAGAAGCCCGCATCGCTTACTCACTCAGAGTGAGCTTCTTTATTACATGTAAAGTAACCACGAGCTTAGACGCGAGAATGTAGGGCTAAATAATGCACGTACGTTCGTTTGCAGCGTGTATAGTTGGTGTTGCATCGGGCTAATTTTGAGTGGAACACTTACGTCTAAGGCAACATCACATTCAACTGCCAGATTTGCAGTGGCATGACGCAGTTATCGTAAGCCATTGCTGAAATCTGTCGTAATACCACAAAAAAGCGATGTGTCATTTCAATCAGCGACTACTGTTCATGTGGCAGTAAGGAAGGAGTAGGTTGGCGCTGCGAATGAGGTTACTGCGCAGCATGAACCCACATCTGGCTAAAATAACTAAAAAAATTCATGTACAGCTGTCATTTTTATGAAAGGCAGCACGTGATCGCGTGGCAAACACACTTGAACCATGCATTTGACGCGGCGCAGTGGAAAAATGTGAAACTAACTCGAGATAGTGGTGCCATTCCTTATATTGCCTTCAGTCCTCCTTGCAGCATTCCTTGTTTGTTAGCACTTTATGTTGTTGCGAGAGTAGCAGTCTGAAGCTGTGATAGTGCCACGCGCGTTTTGTATTATACTTGTGCTGTATTCGGTTTACGCCCACAAAGACTGTAAGCGATGCTCAGCGCAAACCGCGCCTCACTTTTCTAGAAGCTTCGCGATTATTGTAGATCGTTGTGTTAAGATTGCGCGCAAGACGCGAACACGCGAGCCTATTCCGGAGCTTTCGCGACGACCAGTGATAAGACTGGAATATTCGATGACACGCGTATAAATGCCGACGCGCTTCACCGTTTGCCAGTTGATCGACGGTCGACGCTCCGTTCGCCGCTATCAGTGCCAGTGCTTATTGCTGTAATCTGACTTTCCGTTTACCGGCCACAAGTTCGGCCTAATAAACAGTTTGATCTTGAACATACCGACTGCTGCTTGGGTCAACGTCACGACCACGTGACATCTGGTGGAGGTGCTTCACGGCCCATGTACCGAACGCCCCCCCCTCAAGCCGTGAACCCAGCCCACGTCGCGAAGAAGACACCGACACCATCAGTGACAGTCGGGCCAGCCGCAGGCTGAAAGGACTCCCCCCGCAGCACGGACTCCTACCGGACAAGCCAAAGGCCACGGTGACGAAGACGACAGGGACAATGACAGCCGCTGTGTCCCCAGCAACGATCGTGATCCAGCCACCGAGAGAGCCACCGACTTTCCATGGATCGCCAAGTGAGGACCCCGAGACCTGGCTGGAGACGTACGAACGCGTCGCGACTATGAACAACTGGGACTCGGACGAAAAACTGCGACGCGCCTACTTCTACCTCGAAGACGCCGCGAGGACGTGGTTCGAGAACCGGGAGTCCATGCTTCGAACGTGGGACCTCTTTCGTGGCGCTTTCTTGGAGACGTTCGCGAGCGTCGTCCGAAGGGAAAGGGCCGCCGCCTTACTGGACACACGAGTGCAGCTCCCGAATGAGAGCGTCACGATCTTTACGGAGGAGATGACGCGGCTTTTCCGGCACACCGACGCTGACATGCCCGAGGAAAAAAGGTTCGGTTTCTCATGAGAGGAGTAAAGGAAGAACTTTTCGCCGGACTTGTGCGCAACCCCCCGAAGACGGTCTCGGAATTCGTTTCGGAGGCCACTACCATCGAGAAAGCGCTGGAACTCCGCAACAGGCAATACAACCGCCGCCTGCCTACGACGAGCTACGCGGATGTTCAAGCGCTGAAAGCCGACGACCTACGCGAAACGATCCGAGCGATCGTTCGAGAGGAACTGCGCAAGCTCTTACCCTCGACCCAGCCTCAAGTGGACTCGATCGCCGACATTATTCGTGACGAAGTCCAGCAAGCGTTGGGAATTCCCGAACAAACGCAGCCCCAGCCGCAGGCCTTGAGTTACGCTGCTGCAGCCCGACGCTACGCACCCTCTCAACGCCCCCGTCAGGACGCCGCACAGCAGCACTACCGTCGCCAGACGCCACCACCACCACCATCGCCATCTCGCCCGCCTGCAGGCCAGCGGTACACGCCGAGGAAGACCGACATCTGGCGAGCCCCCGACCACCGTCCACTCTGCTACCATTGCGGAGAAGCTGGCCACACGTACCGCCGATGCCAGTACCGACAGATGGGGCTACGCGGATTCGCCGTCAACGCGCCGCGTCCGCAGCCAGGAGAACGGCCTCGCGACATCGACGACTACCTCTCCGGCACACAGTGGCAAGAACGACGACCTTCGCGCTCGCCGTCACCCGGCCGCTACATGTCACCGCACCGCCGGCAGTACACTGGCCCAAACAGGGGCCGGTCGCCTAGCCCGTATCCGGGAAACTAAGGGCAGCAACCGATGGAGGTGCGGTTGCTGTACGACGAAATGCCGAAGATCCTCCGCGGCCGCCGACGACGACAACGCGAGGAAACCAGAACATGACGCCAAGCAGACGAAGCCCTGCCGACGAAACGTCGCGGACCGACGAAGACGTGACGATGCAACAAGGAAGCAGCGCAACAAATCGACGTAGCCGTGATCCGACGCCGCGACCCAACCGCAACGGACGACGACGAACCAGCGACCTCGACGTAATATTCGACGGTCACAACGTCACCGCTCTCGTCGACACTGGAGCCGACTATTCCGTCGTCAGTGGGCCTTTCGCGACGAAGCTGAAGAAAGTGAAGACTGCTTGGCAAGGCCCTGAAATCCGTACCGCTGGGGGTCATCTAATAACGCCAGCCGGTGTTTGCACAGCAAGAGTCACCATCAATAACCGGACCTATCCAGCCAGCTTTCTAATCCTACAGCACTGCTCCAGGGAAGTAATACTTGGGATGGACTTCCTAAGTAAACACGGCGCCGTCATCGACCTAAGGTCTCAGTCGATAACACTAACCTCAGAAAAAGCGCTGCCTACCCAGACGACGCCATGGAGCCATGCATTGAACGTGATAGAAGAGCACGTCACCGTTCCGCCTCTCTCCAGCGTCATCATTTCCGTCGGCACTGAAAAACCGGCAGACTTCGAAGGCGTCATCGAGGGTGATCAACACCTGCTTGTAAACCGTCAGATTTGCGTCGCACGAGGCATCGCCGAGTTGCGTGAAGGGAAAGCAACAGTGATGCTTACGAACTTCAGCAACGAATACAAGCACGTGAGCAAAGGTACGACGGTCGCCTACATCGAAGACATCGTGGAAACCAGCGACGCCTTCGCCCTCGCCGAGTTTATCGAACACGCTACGACGAACCAAGCTCGTCAACTAACTTTCGACATCAATCCGAGCCTTCCGACGCATAAACAAGAACAGCTCAAAACCCTGCTCCTGCAATACAAGGATTGCTTTTCGTCGTCGTCCAGAGTTCGACAGACCCCAGTCGCACAACACCGCATCATAACAGAGGAAAGTTCCAGGCCACTACGTCAGAGCCCGTACAGAGTTTCAACGCGGGAACGCGAGGCAATAAAGAAACAAGTCGACGAAATGCTACGCGACGACATCATCCAGCCTTCAAAGAGTCCGTGGGCGTCACCCGTGGTGTTAGTGAAGAAAAAGGACGGAACCCTACGCTTCTGCGTCGATTATCGCCGCCTGAACAAAATAACGAAGAAGGACGTGTACCCTCTCCCACGGATAGACGACACCCTCGATCGACTCCACAATGCGAGGTACTTTTCGTCGATGGACCTCAAGACCGGCTATTGGCAAATTGAAGTCGACGAGAGAGACCGAGAAAAGACCGCGTTTATAACACCAGACGGCCTCTTCGAGTTCAAGGTCATGCCCTTTGGTCTCTGCTCGGCACCCGCGACTTTCCAACGGGTTATGGACACCGTACTGGCAGGATTGAAGTGGCAGACTTGCCTCGTGTACCTGGACGACGTCATTGTGTTTGCTTCAAACTTCGACGAACACCTCAGGCGACTTAACGCAGTACTTCAAGCAATCAAGACCTCCGGCCTCACTTTGAAGCCTGAAAAGTGCCGCTTCGCATACGAGGAGCTCTTGTTCTTGGGTCACGTGATCAGCAAGTCCGGAGTACGCCCCGATCCACAAAAGACAGCCGCCATCGCTACATTCCCGCCACCCGCCGACAAGAAGGCCGTCCGTCGATTTCTCGGCCTGTGCGCCTATTACAGGCGGTTCGTCAAAAATTTTGCCCGCATCGCCGAGCCACTCACTAACCTTACCAGAACCGACGTCGAGTTCAAGTGGGAAACACCGCAAGAGGAAGCATTTCAAGAACTAAAACGACGCCTGCAAATGCCTCCGTTACTTGCGCATTTCGACGAACACGGCGAAACAGAAGTGCACACCGACGCAAGCAGCGTGGGACTCGGCGCCGTCCTTGTGCAGAAGACGGACGGACTGGAAAGGGTTATCAGTTATGCTAGCCGGTCGCTATCCAAGGCAGAGGCCAACTATTCAACAACAGAAAAAGAGTGCCTCGCCATCATCTGGGCTACGTCGAAGTTTCGCCCCTACCTCTACGGTAGGCCCTTCAAAGTTGTGAGCGACCACCACGCCTTGTGTTGGCTAGCTAACTTGAAAGACCCTTCAGGTCGTCTCGCAAGATGGAGTCTCAGACTTCAAGAATTCGACGTTACCGTCGTTTACAAGTCCGGACGAAAGCATTCTGACGCCGACTGCTTGTCTCGCGCCCCCCGTCGACCCGCCGCCACAGGACGACCTTAATGATGACTGCTTCTTGGGAACCATAAGCGCCGATGACTTCGCCGAACGACAGCGAGCCGATCCGGAACTCAAGGGCCTTATAGAATACCTCGAGGGCAAGGCCACCATGGCTCCAAAGGTATTCAGACGAGGACTGCAGTCGTTTTTCTTGCGCAACGGCATTCTCCTAAAGAAAAACTTCTCGCCACTCCGGGCCGACTCCCTCCTCGTAGTACCTTCAGCGTTACGTCCCGAAGTTCTGGACGCTCTGCATGACGACCCGACGGCTGGACACCTTGGATTTTCCCGTACGCTCGCGAGGATACAACAAAAGTACTACTGGCCTCGCCTCGCTGCCGACGTCACCCACTACGTGAAGACCTGTCGAGATTGTCAACGACGGAAGACACCACCCACTAGGCCAGCCGGACTTCTGCAACCCATCGAGCCACCTCGCCGACCGTTCCAGCAAATCGGCATGGACTTACTGGGGCCGTTCCCGACGTCGAATTCCGGAAACAAATGGATCGTCGTAGCAACGGACTACCTCACCCGCTACGCCGAGACAAAGGCGCTGCCCAAGGGCAGTGCAGCCGAGGTAGCAAAGTTCTTCGTCGAGAACATCGTACTGCGTCATGGCGCCCCAGAGGTCCTCATTACCGACAGAGGTACGGCATTTACAGCGGACCTAACGCAGGCGATCCTGAGGTACAGCCAAACAAGTCACCGCCGGACCACCGCCTACCACCCGCAGACCAATGGCCTCACCGAGCGTCTAAATAAGACCATCGCCGATATGCTGGCCATGTACGTCGACGTCGAGCACAAGACGTGGGATGCCATCCTTCCGTATGTAACCTTTGCATACAACACGGCGGTACAAGAAACGACGCAAATGACGCCGTATGGATTGGTCTACGGAAGGACCCCGGCAACGACGCTCGACGCCATGTTGCCCAATGTCTCCGACGAGGAAAACGTCGACGTCACCGTGTACCTTCAGCGCGCCGAAGAAGCCAGACAACTCGCCCGTCTGCGCATCCAGAGCCAGCAAAAGACCGACAGCCGTCGCTACAACCTTCGAAGACGCCACATGGAATACCAACCCGGTGACCGTGTATGGGTCTGGACGCCAGTTCGCCGACGGGGACTTAGCGAGAAGCTTCTTCGACGATACTTCGGACCCTACAGGGTACTTCGACGTCTCGGCGCACTCGACTACGAGGTTGTCCCTGACGGCATTACGAACTCTCAGCGGCGCCGTGCGCGACCTGAAGTCGTCCACGTCGTGCGCCTCAAGCCCTATTACGCGCGTTAGTGAACCTGAAGACTTTAATTTTTGCTTTATTATTGTACTTTCGTGCTTGTGCTTATTGTTTATTGTACTTTCTTACTTTATTAATGTTATTTATTGTTGCATGAACCCCCCCCCCTCCCCCCGTGTTCTGTTTTAAGCATCGGGACGATGCTTTTTCAGAGGGGGGGGCATTGCCACGCGCGTTTTGTATTATACTTGTGCTGTATTCGGTTTACGCCCACAAAGACTGTAAGCGATGCTCAGCGCAAACCGCGCCTCACTTTTCTAGAAGCTTCGCGATTATTGTAGATCGTTGTGTTAAGATTGCGCGCAAGACGCGAACACGCGAGCCTATTCCGGAGCTTTCGCGACGACCAGTGATAAGACTGGAATATTCGATGACACGCGTATAAATGCCGACGCGCTTCACCGTTTGCCAGTTGATCGACGGTCGACGCTCCGTTCGCCGCTATCAGTGCCAGTGCTTATTGCTGTAATCTGACTTTCCGTTTACCGGCCACAAGTTCGGCCTAATAAACAGTTTGATCTTGAACATACCGACTGCTGCTTGGGTCAACGTCACGACCACGTGACAATAGCGACAGTCCATCCCGAAAACGATAATCGTTCGCTGAAACGTCCCAAGAAAATGTGGAAATTAAAAGGAACCATACAATAAAGTTAAACACAATCATGGTGTGAGTGTCGGCAGTAGAAGTAACAACACCACTTTCTCGTTTTATTTTCCCATTTGGCCGCTACGCCGTGCCACATGTGCGGCACGAGGCTCTTTGCGAGGCGCTCGCAAGCTTCTTTTCAAAAAAATTAAGGCTGCATGAACGAAATGACATTGCCTTTCTATCTGGAACCATTTGAACCCACTAAACATGGAAATAGGCTACTCTAAATCACTACCTATTTGTTTTTTAGTACAACTCATGGTTAGAGTGGCATGCTAGCGAAAAATAGGGATTAGTCTGATCGAGAATCTGCCTTTTTTGTGGTTTTAGATTTATTTCTCACAAGACAAAATTGATCGACAAAGCGTGGCAAGCAACGTGTGCAAAGGTATACGCACTGTGCACGGGGGATATTAGTGATATGTAAAGCATTTTAGAGGTATACCTTGCAATGCTTCAACCTTTGTAGCGAACAAAGCTAAAACAGATTGGTCAACCTGTTTACTTAAAGCTAGAAAATGAGTGTGTAAGGTCGCCTATCTGCAGTGACCCAAGAAAGACGACAACGACGCCAGGATCAGGGCTTCCATAGTATATCGCAGTGGAGAAACCTTGCAACCCACGTTCGTACAGAACGTTCATAAGATTGATTGAGGGAACGTAATAGAACCCCCAACCTGGTGCAGTGTTAAATTGAGTGTATTCAAACGGTATAAGTCGAAATATTTGTACGCTGCCTCTACGGATGGAGGAGAGAGAAAGACTGTGCCCAAATGGCACATTGATGGGGCGAACAAGAGCTTTGTGTTGTGACGCAAGCAAGAGTAGGCGATCTTGTACTTCGAAGTTGGTACGGATGAACATGTTGACGATCACGGCGTGAGACGACATAGGTCTGCGTGATCACGCTTTCGTATACTTGAACACCCTTTTTCATTGGAGAGAACTGTAGAAATACTACAGTCTACTCTCATAGAGTGTTTGGGATGAGCGTGAAATAGCTTTTCTTTAGCAGAATCCTTTCGGGCAATGTTTCATGCAATGTTTCATGCAAGTGGAATCCTTTCATGCGATGTTTCTTACTGATATTTCACGTTCAAGAGGCTAACTGCAACCACCTTATATCTATGGTTGTGACGCTATGCTTTGGAGCGTGGGGTTGCAGGTTCAATCCCAGCCCCAACGATATGAATTTGGCGAGCACGGTATGAAATACTGCTTGTGTACCACGCAATTGGCCTACCCTTAGAGAACCGGATAGGCAAAATATGTGCGAGGTTCGCTACGCTACGCGACGCACTATGAGATAAAGGATGTGATCGTGCGAGCTTTTTTTTTTATTTCAGGAGTTTATTTTTTATTAAACGCCATAAAAGGCATTCTTATCTCAGCGATATAACAATAAAATCCAGAGTTGACGGTTTTCACAAAGCGCTTTTCGAACACTTCCACAATGAAAAAAGTTGCGATGCGCGAAGCATTCACATTCTTGGCTAATTCCTTGCACAACCAAAGTCGGGTACGCACGCTTAAAACAAGCCAGCGCCGATGTTGTAAAGTAAAGCTGGCAAGCTGAATCTGTCCCCAATTGCCAAACTCAACCATTTTAACGGGGCATGTATTCAAAAGATACTGTCACGGGGTCGTGACGTAGACGAAGGCAGCAGCCGGCTTGTCTAGAGGAAACTTTTTATTTCGGCCGAACTTGTGGCCGCAAAACACAGTCAAACTACAGCAAGCAATGCATGCTGTGCACGATATCGGCGAACAGAGCGTCGGCCATCGATAAACTGACAAGAGGTGAAGCTCGTCGGCTTTTATACATGTATTATCGAAGATTCCAGCGTTATCGCTGGCGGTCGCGTAAGTTCCAGAACTAACTATAATGTTCGCGTCGAGCACGTAATCACGTCCGAAGGTTCTAAGATTATCTAGATAGTTCCCAGTAATTCGGGCGTGCTCTGCGCACAGCAGAAGGTACATTGCAATGGGGCGGTAACATAAAAACAGAAAGAAAAAGGTGGGTGTAGATATATGAAACCTCCTTCACACGCTTTAATATGTGACGATAATGCAAAAAAAAAAATCCGTCTAAGACAAAAAACAAACCTTCTTTTTTAAAGATGGTTGAACGCGAAGGTTTCTCCCATTCAAACTGAATCAAACTCGATCTCCAAATACAACGACCGCGCAACGAACCCAAGAAATGTTGAGCTAAAACACAAAGGCGTAACAACTGTTACAACAGTTGGTTCGGGCTCGTCCTGTGTATACCTGTGCGTTATTTTAGAGCGTCCTTCTTCGCGCTTTAGCGGCGCGTTGCAAGTTTCGAGCTGCCTGTCGTTCTTCATGTGACATTCCAATTTCTCGCTATCGAATTCATTGATTCTCCCATGCTGTGAATGTTTTTTGAACGTTGAATTTGAATGACGATGCCATTCGCTAAGTTGCACAGTTTTAGATGTGAAGCATCTTATGGCGAAGCTTAATCCGGTGGTGGTGGTGGTGCTAGTGGTGTGCCGCGTGGCCACCCTTACTGCGCATGCGCAAACCCTTTCAAAAAAAATAAAAATAAAAAACCTCCTTTCTCCCTCTCTCTCCTCTAGGCATTCCTCCCCGCGGCAACCACACCCTCACTGCGCATGCGCCTCCCCTCCTCTCTCCTCTAGGCATCCCTGCCCGCGGCGTCCACACTCCCACTGCGCATGCGCGTCCGCCCTGTCTCTCCTCTCCTAACTCCCCCCCTCTCTCGCCTCGCGACGCCGACGCAGGCAGCGTCTGTTAGCAGAGTTTCTTGCTTGAAAAATCCGACTGCTCGCGCTGCACAACCGTTCACTGGCCACCCCGTATATATGGCACTGAATCTTGACCTGCAAGGTGGTGCCGGTGGGAGATTTCCCCTGTGCGTTGTTGAACAATGAAAATTCGCAGCGTGCGCGTTAACTAAAAGCGGACTGCGGGTCTCTGTGTCCAGTCGGAGTCTTCTGTCTCTCATTGCCCATTAGCAGCGATTGGCATGTTCCAGTACGAAACACCGCTCCATCACTGCGTCCTTTGCGCCTCCCCAGTTTTCTCACCTGCGCAACGCTGCGATGAGCGCCAGCGTCAACGCCGCCGCCAGTGTAAGCGTTAGCGCCCGCTGCTTCGCATCTACACATGGTTCCCTTTAGCGGGAGATGGTGTAATTTTTACTTTTGATTATGTAGCCGCTGATTACACGCTCACACATGCTTTCACGGACAACTCTACATTTGCACCTATGTTGTGATCACTGTGGTAGAAGGTCTGAGGCTCGGCCATCGTAACGTGGCACACTCCCGACGAGGTGAACGGCAACCTACCGAACTTCAGCACCACGAGAGGTTACGTGTATCCTCCTATGTCCGAGTGTCCGCCCAAGGTGAACACCCTGGAGGAGCGACTGCTGGCGCATCGACTGCCAGTCATGGGCATCTGGTGCCTGACTCACGGTCAGTGTCGGTAGGGCAACTAGGGGCAGATCGTCCATCATTCGCACAAACTTGAACACACATGAACGACACTTGAGGCGCAACAAGTCGCTCCTCTACAGTTTTCAGCTTATGTAGAATTTCGGGTATCGGCAAGTACACGCTACCGTTCGCGGTGCTGAAGGTAGGTAGCTTCCCACCCACCAAGGTGTCCTGGCATGTTTCCGCACAATCGAACACCAGCTGAATTGCTTAGACCCGGGAAGTACTCGCAAATCAAGTCGAACGCCTAGCCATGCTCATCGTCCGTGCGAATACCCGAGAGCGAGCGCGCCTCACTATCAAACAATAGCCAACCCCCCCCCCCCCCCTCTCCCCCCACCCGTTGCGCGCAATGCAATGCAGATATATAATGTCCGTCCAGGTAGCGCAGCGCTGCAGTTCCAACTGTTCTTAAGGGTAAAACTTCGAACAAAAACTGAAGTGTTTTACGATACGTATGTCGAGCGTCATTGTCTTATTGTGTGCGCCGAGACCCAGATAGTTCCATTGTATAAGTTGGCTTTTACGCAATGCATTTCCGGCGCTCACGGACGCCCTGGTGCGACATACAACGCTTCACTTGAATTATTGAACAGAAATAGTGAGATGTGCGTGGGCGCATGCACAAGGACACGCACACGCACGTGTATCCGTATGTTTAACTCCCATACACTTAAACTACTGGGAGGGCTTGGTTATTCGGATTTATGGAGCCGTGTTAAACTTTCCGTTTATGCCCTTAAAAGGTCTCTTTGAGGAGCGTTATTCTGACAAAATGGCGCTCAGGATCGGACCTTACCTTAGCGAACATCGCCGAGAAAAAACATTGTGTTAAATATTTAAAAGAAAGGAAGGGTATTTTACGCAGCGTGCAAGTATACGCTACACAGCTTTTGCACTTAAGTAGGGGTATCAAACACGCATCCCGCGGACCTATTACTATTGGTCCTGCCTGCGAATGGCTATCTACATCCCATATATTTGTTAGTGAGTGTGCTCATGACGTACAGAGACGTGACTGTCTCAAGCATACTTTCGTGAGGCACCTCATCTGGTCACCATATGTGAAAACGTAAGCGTAAATCAGTGTTTAGACTTGACTCGTTCCGAGTGGAGATCGGTATTGATATGTTACTGGAAACCTGACGTCTAATCCGCTTCGTAAATGAACCATATATGACATATGGGAAAGACGTTCTTTCAAATGGCGTTAGTTGAAAGTTTGTTTAAACTCCCCGCCTCCTCCAACCTTCTCGACTATCCCGGTTCATTGGGAGACTAACCCCCCGTATTCTAGAACGTACCTTCACTCAGCGCTTCACCTTGACTTGAGAAAGTCGATGGGAGCGCAGCCTCTAGGTAAAATAAATCGCTACATGTCAGCGATAATCCGCAGCAATTCTTGAGAAGCGCAGCGTCATTTTCAGTCGAGCAGCGGCGCTGTCCTCAACACGGTGAAGTGAAGGACGAAGGTCAAGTCGAGGCTTGTTTGTGAATACGGGGGGTAAACTTCGGGACTGCAGCCCGCTAGCAGAGATAACTTTGAGATCCACGCACTAAAGCAAAACAAGAAGTAAC
>JALIZH010013340.1:0-18878 GCA_030522465.1 Rhipicephalus appendiculatus | reverse complement strand
ATTTGGTGGAAAGTCCCCCAGCAATATCGGCGCAGAAGGCAAAAAAGAAAACTGAATTGAAACGTATAACTCGTAACCATCGGGCGCGCACTTATCGCGGCTAGACGCGGAATGCTGCAGATTGCATGACACATCATGTGTATACAGAATATTGTCGATTCATTGCCGGTAGAGCAGATAGCGCGCCGTCGTCAAGACAACACTGCTCCTCCACTTTTTCAAGCAAGCCCGCCTGAGGAGTGCTGCCATCTTCTGGCACAGTAAAACAGTTCTTCCGAATGCGCCTTGGCATCGGAGACTGCTAGCCCCAGATTGCCAATCTCGAAGGACATGCTTTACAGCTATGAGTTGTAGGCTTGCAATGTGTGCGTTGCGATTCCTGATTTTTTTTTTCGTTTGGCGCGGACGTAAATAATGTTAGGCAAGGACCCGGCTTGTCTAATCTCAAAGCTCAGCTTTTACTGGCTTGCTTAGTAGTCCCGCGTTTTGATTCACTGTAGTTTAGTCTTCGCGATGAGGTATATAACAC
The DNA here is from genome assembly GCA_030522465.1 of Rhipicephalus appendiculatus. NCBI lineage: Eukaryota > Metazoa > Arthropoda > Arachnida > Ixodida > Ixodidae > Rhipicephalus > Rhipicephalus appendiculatus. The sequence goes on along the minus strand of JALIZH010013340.1, from coordinate 18,349 downwards.
TCGTAGTTGTAGTTAGACAAGTGACGCCGCGTACTTGAAAAGGATACATATTAGACCTGCCAGCCTATGAATCAAAATTATATTTCTCCGAAAATTGCGGGCGGTCTTGAAGGCTAAAATGTGTTGTAGGCAGCTTGATTGGCTCCCTGAAGACCCCTACATTTCCTGCATGTGACAGCCACAGTACAAATGGGCATATGAGGTCATAACTATAACATACGTGAGTTTTACCGTAAATTTGCAGTAGGGATTAGCTGAGAGACAGAAGGATTCGCATTAAACATTTTGTGCAACATAAACAAGCTCCAAATAATAAAAGGAATTGTTATTATGTTAGGTGAGCACTGTTTACATTGCCCACTTTGTGTTTCTTTGCATCAGTGTTTTTTTTTTCTTCTGATGTTAAAAGGTGTGTCTATACGCTGATTGATTTATTGTGTACATGCGCGTATCAGATATTCGTTTTTCTGCTTGTCTACTTTGCCCTCTCATTTATTTCGCCTTTTCTTTGTATTATTGCTTGCACTTTTTGTATCTCTGTGTGTTTTTTTTTTTTTTACCCTGCCATTGCTGCCGTAGGAGGGACGCTGTTTACTCGAGCTGCACTAACTGCAGCTTTTGCGCCATCTCCCCATTTTTCACAATTTTATCTGTTTCGGTGACAAAGAAACGCACTGATTGATTGATTAACTCGTTTTCTCTAGTCGCTAGGGCTGTGCCGGAAGCAACGGCTACCTACTGGGATATTAATGATATCTGGGGTTTAACGTCCCAAAACCCCGATCTGATTATGACGGACGCCGTAGTGGAGGGCTCCGGCAATCTCGACCATCGGGTGTTCTTTAACGTGCACTGACATCGCAGAGTACACGGGCCTCTACCATTTCGCCTCCATCGAAATGCGACCGCCGCGGCCGTGATCGAAACCGCTACCCACTGGGAGGGCAAGACAATGGGTATTCTTTCTCGGATAAGTACGATTAGCGAGGAGCAAGGCTGAAGCACGATATATTTACCAATACCGGCACTTCAATGCTCCGCAAATACGTATTCACTCTAGAACATTGCCACGAGCATTTTCAGACACCAAAATACACAAGGCATCCCTTATCGTGTGTTTAATAATCCTGAAATTCGAAGGTAATCACGGTAAGTGTCCTGGAAGAATCAAAAAACAAAAAAATCTAAATTCTAGAAGGGAACAGTAAAGGTTGCCCATGATTGAGCTCTCCTACCATCACTATTAGCACTTCGTTTTTGTTATCCTTCTATTTATACTAAGATAAATAAAGCAGCAATCAACTCATTGATCCTCTGCAATGATCGTTTTCAAGTGTCTCTTCCGACGTATACAACAAAATACCTCAGTGTTACCCGCGCTCAAAATATTAGGGCAGTTCTAAAGGAACGAAACGTTGGCAAAGTCAAACACGGCCTAGCAATCAGAAAAAGAAAGAGCTAAAGAAAAATGCCGACTCGCCGCGCGGGTGTCATCGTGTCTTGGCATCTACCCCGGAATGCAGCTATGCGGATGGCGCGGCACGTGCATAGAAACTGTTGATTCATAGTCAGCAGAACTCTCCTTCTTTCGAGATTACGCTGTCAGCCTGAGAAGTGCTGTCATCTTCTGTTTACTTTGAAAAGCTTATCTGAGTCCGATAGGGCCTCCGAGACTAAGAACCGCGCTTCTTTGATCTCAAGGGCCACGCTTGAAAGCTTTGATCTCAAAGCTTCTTTTGTCATTGGCGCCAGCTTGGTTTTGGAGCGAGCGTAAATCAGTTGGAAGAGCAATTATATGTACGATGGAAGACCATGAGTTTTAAATGCCAGAGATGTCCCGTGCTTGAAAACTACGATGCGCTGGCCGTGAATAACGTCAGCTATCCTAAAGGTTGCTGCTGTCTTACTTCATTTCACAAAAAATTGTCCTCAGCTGCCTTTGACTTTCAAGACAAAGGTTCATGAATTATTTGATCCCTTTGCCTATCGGTTTCGCGTTGTCATCTACTGCAGGTTCGTGTTTCGCAAACGTAAATAACTTTAGGATGTTGAAAAATGGACAGGAAGCTGGAGATGGAACTAGAGCACTGCACGGGCCGAGATTCTCGGCCCGGGCCCGGCCCGAGCCCGGCACTCGTCTAAGTTTACCCGCCGGAGCCCGGCACTCGTCTAAGTTTACCCGCCCGAGCCCGGCCCGGAGACCCAAAAGCGAGACCCGGGCCCGGCCCGAACCCGAGAAAAAATTTCACCTACCCGGCCCGGCCCGGCCCGACCGCAGATCGGGCCCGACTGGGGCCCGAATTTGTGATGTAGGCGGTGTTGCGCGAACATGGAATCGACAGCAAGGTATTTTAAGTAGCAACTATGTACGTTTTGTTGGCGCACGCTACACCAACAAGCTTGCTTTAATCTACGGTAATTACTTGTACAAAAGGGCTTTACTTTGGTAACAGATGGCCGGAGATACTGGGGACGATGAACGGTTATTCGGCAGAGCTATACTGTACATATTGTTTCTACAAATACGATGGTAATCATCAAGAGCTTTAGGTAGCACATATTGTAGCAAGAAAAGTGGTTTGCAGCATGAGTTTAGTTTCAACAGGGCGCGCAATAAGAACAGAGGAGACAGACAACAGAACGATATCTTCGCTTTGTTTATATTGCGCTCTTTATTGGAGTTTAAAGGAATACTGAAGCAAAATGTGAAAATTATGCGGAAATATTGAAAATGAATTTGTGCAATTACATCGAAAAGAAGTCGTCACTTATCGAAGTTTTCAGAGGCGGTCTTAATATCTACGTTTTTATGAGCGTGCGCCAAGCCACCCGGCCTACGCGAGTTGGAAGTCGTGACGTCATGGCACCCTCATTTGATAGCCGTCCGTCCAGCCACCGTCTTCCGTGTCAGTCAGGCAGTCCGGGCCAATAACATGGTCGAACGTGCAGCAGCAGCAGTAGAAAAATTAATGTTACGGAGGCTGCAAAAGACGTGGTTTTAGCAGCTTCATTGCGACAGAAAGGCAGTTATTGCGGCTTAATCGAGGCATCGTAGTTCGTCGATTTGTGTTTACCCATGCGGTCGGCGTTCGACCGTTACGCATTTCGTTTTTGTGCGACGAGGCACCGAATGTGTGGAATTTCTCAGCCATTTCATAACGATGTGCACACGATTGCCGCTGTCACATCCACGCTACCTGAAGCCATTTACAGGTTGAAATATTGGAAATTGGTTGGCTTCGTCATGATGAAGAGCACGGACTATTCGAAAGCATTAGCGCAGCAGTAGTAAGGCATTTCTTTTCGCCGCGACGAACGCTTCAAAACCGAAGACCGACCGCGGGCAGGCATGTGTCGTACAAAGCGATAAGATTCCCAGACGTTTCAGACGGACCATAATTGCAAGCGAGTAGTCTCAACAGCGATGAAGAGGCACGGCGGCCCCCGCGGCTCCTTTCCAGCCCATCGCTTCAATTCTCTTGTTCCCAAGCGTCGTACCACTCTGTAATATAGTCTGTGGCGGCAGCCAAGCCAAAGCCAAGCCGCCAGGCAGCGCCACCCTCCGCTGCTCTCCGGAACCTGCAGAGAACCTGAATAAAACCAGTTGATGTTTGGGATCCACACCGCGCGGTCGTGTCTGCTTCTCCCGCGCGTACACGCGTCCCAACAGTGGTGACCCGGACGAGGCTTACCGCCTTTTTTTTTCAAGCGATCGACGCCATGGAGACTCCCCCCTGACGCACCGGCCATCTCCGCCGTCGACATCAGGCTCCCGCCGTTTTGGACAGCGGACCCGCAGCTGTGGTTCCTGCAGGTGGAGTCCCAATTCACCGCTCGTCGTATTGCCGCTGAGCTAACAAAGTACCACCACGTGGTCGCTAGCCTCCCACCGGCAATAGCGAGCGAAATACGAGATCTGCTGGTCGCTCCACCTGCAGAGAACGCGTACACAACGCTGAAACAACTGCTCATCAGCCGCCTCACGCCGTCGGGAGCCTCAGCGACTGCAGCAGCTACTGCACAACACCGAGCTCGGGGACCGGACGCCCAGCCAATTGTTGCGCCACATGAGGCAGCTGTTGCACACGGCCGGCGCAGCCACCACCGATGCCGACAGCAGACTGCTTCGCGAGCTGTTCCTACAGCGACTTCCGGTCAACGTGCGCATGGTCCTCGCCTCGGCTGCCGACAAACGCCTGTCTCAACTCGCCGAGCTCGCGGACTCGGTGCTGGCGGTCGCTCCGCCGTCCGTCGCGGCGCTACAGCCAGACATCGCCGGCGGCGCGCCAACGACCACGCTGCATGACATCCGGGAGCAGATATCCCGCCTCGCCGATACCGTCGCAGCGATGCAGGCCCGCAGCACTCCCGAGGAGCGCCAGCGCCCAGCAGCGCATCAGAGAATCTGCTGGTATCACAGGAAGCATGGCAATGCTGCTCGCAAATGCATTCCTCCTTGCGACTATGCGGGAAACGGGAGCAGCCGGCACTGAGGACGACCAGTGTCACAGAGGCCCCCCCGAACGTCGTCCATCAGTGTTTTTCCTCACCGACCGCGACAGTGGCCTTCGATTCCTCGTGGACACCGGCGCTGAGGTGACCGTGTTACCGCTTGGGTCCACCGATCGCCGTGTCCCTAGTGCGTCCCCCCTTCAGGCGGTCAACAACACAACCATCGCCACCTACGGACATCGCTCGCTGCCACTCGATTTAGGCTTGAACAGAACGTTCCGGTGGATTTTCATCGTGGCAGCAGTGAAGTTCGCCATCTTGGGTGCGGACTTTCTTCGGCATTTCGGCCTTCTCGTCGACGTGCGCAACCGCCGCCTTCACGATCCCGTGTCGCAGGCAACTGTGCAAGGCAATCCCTCGCACCACCCTCCGCTGAGCCCCACTCTGCTCGGGCCGTCCGGTGCAGAACGTTTTACCCGCATCCTGCAGGATTTTCCCGAGTTGACGAGGCAGCCGCCAGCCAGCGCCGCGGCGGCACGAGGTACGCCACTACATCGCCACCAGCGGCCCACCCGTGCACGCGCGGCCTCGCCGTTTGCCTCCAGAGAAGTTGAAGGTCGCACGACAGGAATTTGAACACATGATGGAGCTAGGGATCATCAGACCCTCGTCGAGCGCCTGGGCATCTCCACTTCATATGGTGCCAAAGTCAACGCCGGGAGACTGGCGACCATGCAGGGGACTATAGGGCGCTGAACCAGGTAACGACTCCAGACAGATACCCGGTACCGCACATACACGATGTCACGACAAGGCTTCACGGTGCCACTATCTTCTCGAAGATCGACCTGGTGCGGGCATACCATCAGATTCCCGTTGCCCCGGAGGACGTCCCGAAGACCGCCATCGCAACGCCTTTCGGACTTTTCGAATTCCTCCGAATGCCATTCGGACTCCGAAACGCGGGTCAGACATTCCAGCGGTTCATGGACGGTGCTATACGCGGCCTCAGCTTCTGCCACGCCTATCTTGACGACTTGCTAATCGCCAGCAGCACTCCGGAAGAGCACGTGAATCATCTGCGCATCGTCTTCCAGCGCTTAGTGGAGCATGGCGTGGTCGTGAACATGGCCAAATGCGAGCTTGGTGTGCGACAGCTCTCGTTTCTTGGACACGTCATCTCCGCCTCAGGAGTTCTTCCTCAACCCAACAAGGTTGAAGCCGTGCAAGGATTTCCGCAGCCGACCGCCAAGCGCCAGCTTCGGGAATTTCTGGGTTTGGTAAACTTCTACCGCCGTTTCATCCCCCGCTGCGCCCAGATCCTTCAACCTCTCCACGACCTGCTGGCCACTTCACGGAATGGCTCAGACACCCTCTCCTGGTCTCAAGAAGCAAAAGAAGCCTTCTGCGAGGTCAAGGACGCTTTGGCAAACGCCGCACTGCTTGAATACCCCAGGGTCCGGTGTCCCGCAGAGCGTAATGGTGGATGCCTCCGATACAGCCGTCGGGGCTGTATTACAGCAGCTCGTTGGGGGGAATCTGGCGCCCGATTTCCTTCTTTTCGAGGAAGCTAACACCTACCGAGCGCCGCTACAGCACCTTCGGGAGAGAACTGCTGGCCGTACACGCTGCCATACGACATTTTCGCCATTTCCTGGAAGGTGTAGAGTTTTTCGTCCTCACCGACCACAAGCCGCTTACTTATGCATTGCGCTCGCTAAGCTCCGACGGTGGAACGCACACAGCACGTGAACGGCGCCAAATGTCCTATATATCAGAGTTCACGACTGATATCCGCCACGTCAAAGGCGGCGACAACGAGGTAGCGGACGCCCTCTCACGGAATCCTGTGAACGCCATCATGCCCACACTACAGGTTGATCTTCCCGCTTTGGCAGCCGCTCAACGTGAAGATGACGAACTGAAACACCTGTTGACCGCGACCACTGCCCTGAATCTTGAGTGGATCCCAGTTCCCGGATCCGAGGACAAGGTCTGCTGTGACACAAGCGTAAGTAGAACTCGCCCGTTCGTGCCCGCGAGCCTCCGTCGCCACGTGTTCGAGTCCTTGCACAGACTGTCTCATCCGGGGATTAGAGCCACCCAAAGACTGGTGACGGCAAGATTTGTCTGGCCGGGCGTAAATCGGGACGTCCGACGCTGGGCACGCGAATGTGTAGCTTGCCAGCGCTCTAAGATACAACGCCATACCTCGACAGCACTGGGAACACTCCCCACTCCGGATTCTCGCTTTGATCATGTCCACTTGGACATCGTCGGCCCACTGCCACCCTGCCACGGAAAGGCTTACCTGCTGACCTGTGTCGACAGGTTCACCCGCTGGGCGGAGGCCATTCCTATCGCGGACATCACTGCCGAGACGGTTGCGAGTGCTTTCCTGTACCACTGGGTAGCCCGTTTCGGTGTGCCCTCCACGATAACAACAGACCGCGGCCGACAATTCGAATCCAGCCCTTTTCACTGCCATCAGTCAGCTCATGGGCACCTCACGCATACGCACGACAGCGTACCACCCCATGAGCAACGGCATGGTGGAGCGCTTTCACCGCCAGCTGAAGGCTGCGCTCACGGCAACCGAGGAACACAACTGGGTGGAGGCCCTCCCACTCGTTCTTTTGGGTATAAGGTCCACCTTGAAAGAGGACATTGGCTGCAGCGCCGCTGAGCTGGTCTACGGCACGACACTCAGGCTGCCGGGAGAGCTCTTTGCGCACGGCTCAGAGGAGGCATCCATAGCTTGCAGCGACTATGCACTTCGCCTACGCAACGTCATGAGCAAACTGCGCGCGGTACCTCCACGGCCCCCAGGGTCGCGTGTGGTGCACGTCGACCCACAGCTCACATCGTGCCCATATGTGTTTGTACGACACGACGCGGTTCGGCGACCTCTTCAGCCACCCTATGATGGGCCGTTTCAAGTCCTCCGCCGTGGCAACAAACAATTCACAATCAAGAGAAACGGCCGTGAGGAGGTCGTGTCGTTGGACCGCATCAAGCCAGCACACATGGACCGTGACGACGCCGTGTTGCCTCCACTAAGGGAATCATCGCCAGGACCCCCCAGCTTCAATGCCAGCCCAAGTCCACGAGGTGCCCTCCCGGCTGACGCACAGCGGGCGGCTATCAAGAGCACCCACTCGCCTGGACCTTTAACTCCGTTCGGCAACTCACTAGGGGGGGAGTGCTGTGGCGGCAGCCAAGCCAAGCCAAGCCGCCAGGCAGCGCCACCCTCCGCTGCTCTCCGGAACCTGCAGAGAACCTGAATAAAACCAGTTGATGTTTGGGATCCACACCGCGCGGTCGTGTCTGCTTCTCCCGCGCGTACACGCGTCCCAACAAGTCTATAAAACTCGTCATTGAGCGCCTCTTGCAGGCCCTCAAAGCTTGAGGCACTCAAAGCTTGCAGGTCCTCAAAGTTTGAGCACAGTATATAATTTGATCTCTTTTCGGGGTTCATTCCAGTTTGGTAATAAAGGCGCGAAAGGCTTCTCCATGTGTACTCATTGCATGCATAGTTCAAGGTAAGGGGACATCACCCGGTACGGAATCAGTGGGGAATCAAAGAGGCCTAATGACTGAGCTGGAAATTCACAGAATCGCAGCCAGATTCACAAGTTTTAGGTAGAAAAAATGAGACTCAGCTACCGAGATGCTAAGTTCACGTGAATTGGAATTGCTTGAAATTAGGACAAAGACGAACGGAATAAAATTATTAGTTCAGGTTGTCAAGGGTCACAGAAACGTTGATAAAAGTATATACATACGAGAGCCTGGTAGAATTAGCAAAACAGTAAATCGTAGTGCAGTTATTAGCCCTTACGCCGCCCGCACAAACGTCTTTCAGTGTTCGTTTTCCCGCAATGTTATAGAAAAATGAAATGGACAACGTGCGCAAATTGCTGAATGCGCGGATTTAAAGGCTTTTGAACATTTGCTTGACAGCTATGTCCCTAAAATTCTTTAGACGATGTCTTGATGTTTCGCGTCTGTTGTCATGCCAATTGTTGACGATTTTCGGATTGCTTTTGTTATTGTTGTTGACATTGGATGTTACTTGAGTGTTTTCTATATTAGTTGTTATTTGATGTACGCCTTCCCTCTAATGACCCACGAATGTGGGTTAACAGTATGTTGAAGTAAATATTTAAATAAATTCGTAGGTATCTTTTTTATTCCAACGCTGTTGCGGCACTATTGTGTAGCTCTCGCACGATATAGCACAACACAAAGAAAGCTCAGACGTTAATAATGTGGGTACACAAAGCAGACTGTGCATGTACGAGTCGCGTCACATCACCACGGTGAGCCGTGATGGAGCCACGGAAAAAGATCGTGTCTTTATAGCGAGTCTATGTAACAAGACTCCGCGCAGACCTTTCGTTTTAGTGTACTGCGGAAACTTTCAAGAATGTTGCCCTGCTTTGGAGCTCTGTGACCGCTCTGCCGATGATAGCCTATAGATTTAAATTAATTATGTAAATTTATTACATTCATTATTGCGATTACAGAATATTATTCCAGGTACGAAATAACAACGAATGCAATTAATAAATCACACAATACGTAGGTGTCAGCATATAAGCGCCTAGTCTATCAACTAGCCCCATATGCACGAAGCAAAAGAAGTTCAGGAATCGTCCCTCATATAGCTTCTCCAAATAGTTTGCCCCACACAAAAGGAATGTTTTTCGATGCAAAGCGTCTTATGGCGAAGTTCAATCCGGTGGTGGTGGTGGTGGTGGTGGTGGTGTGCGGCCGGCCACCCTTACTGCGCATGCGCAAACCCTTTTTCGACATGCAATATGTGGAACATATACGTATGCACAACGTATGTGGAACAATCTTAAGAACTGAGCAAATTCCAAGCCCGGCCCGACCCGAGCCCGCCACCTCAAACCCGAGCCCGGCCCTAAGCCCGGAGCTTCAGGCCCGGGCCCGGCCCGGGCCCCGCCATGAAAACCACTTTACCCGGCCCGGCCCGGCCCACGGGGCCGGGCCCGGGTTTCCGGGTAGGCCCGAGCCCGTGCAGAGCTCTAGATGGAACCTCTTGATCAAAAAAATTCGGCAGATCCCACATATCTTGGGAATCGATCTAATTCGAAGCATACGAAGGGAAGGTGACTGTGTTGTAATTTTTTTTATCGAGCTTAACATTACGAAAGACGTTAAAGATATGTTAAAATGTTGTACGCACTGACCTATGTTTAATAGTCGCATTTGTTTTGTATAGTTGTTTACATTTGCGTAACGATGCCAACAGCAACAGGGTTATTAGCGACACCAGAAGCGGCATTCTGGTATGTAGCGCTTGTGGTCGCGATTTTGGTAGCTCTGGACACTTCTACTTTAATCAACTTCGTGGATGGCGCTTAACTACAATTGACGTTAACCCAGCGTCACGGCTGTATCATAGGAGTACACCTGTAATGTTTATAAATTTGGATAGCAAGCACTGTAGCCACAATTGACGTTTCACGACCATTAGGGTCTACCTGAAAAGCAGTTTCGATACCTGACTTAGCTCTGGGCTAGAATAATTGATTGCCACTCAGAATCCTGGGGTTCGATGCCTGCTGGGACCTTGACATTTATTCTTTGCATTTGTCGCGTCAACGCTGCCGGTTTCAGCTTTTTCTTAACGCTCTCGTGTTAAAATTAGCAATGTCCGTTCTCGCCGTTCCTGGGTAGACATTAACTGTCAAACACCTGTGGCACATGCCCGCATAACTGAGGCACATACCCGCCAGCGGTATACGGGTATATGCCACACGTGCCTAGCGGAATAGGTTTGACGACGTACGCGACGGGTTTGTGACATTAATGATATCATGACCAGCGAGCCACATGTGCCATACCATCTTAACCATTAAAAGAGACTGGTGGGCTAGTTGGTACATCATATCGAAGACTTAGCGCACGAAAACACGAGGACGCAAGGTAGGCACAAGGACATAGCGCTACTAACAACTCATGTTTATTTTCACATGAAAGCATAATATACCCAGGTGTAAAAGGAAAGGGTAACACCACACACCATATCGCATTACAGCAACCGTGTCACCACTACCGCGACAAGAACATTATCTCTTTTTCTGATAACGATACAGAAGGGCTGCTCACACAACCTTCGCTTCTGTTAATTGCGAACGCCTCTATAATTTCCCTAGTCATCTGATCTGCATGTCTTGCTATCACTTTCGTTCTATTAAAACTGGGCTTGCAACCACATCGCATGCAATGTCCTTCCTTGTGCCTACCTTGCGTCCTCGTGTTTTCGTGCGCTAAGTTTTCGACATCTTAACCAGCTTACTAATTTTGGTCTACCCCAAGCTAAGGAGGTGATTACGAGGCCACCCAGACGTACGCTGACAGATAGATAGATAGATAGATAGATAGATAGATGGATAGATAGATAGATAGATAGATAGATAGATAGATAGATAGATAGATAGATAGATAGATAGATAGATAGATAGATAGATAGATAGATAGATAGATAGATACTGAGATAGACACGCTAAAAGTGCCTGCAGTGCGCAAAGAAATGCTTCGCATTTAAAATCTGGAAACAGGGTTAGTGTGCTCGGGTCGAACATTCGAAAAGTGCGCTTGTCTTTTTCAAGGTTAGAACTGAGTGTCGGAGTGCTAGCTAGCGTGTGTAAGTTTCGTAATCTCTTCTCCAATCTGAACAAAGGAGGCGGAGGCGGCAACTATGGATGCGGGGGGGGGGGGGGGGGGGGGGCGTCGTGATTAATTGTGCTTGTAAAAGGAGAGAGGTATTTTGTGATTAAAACGAAAAGAAAGAAACGGGTGGATGGGCCGTTTCGCTGAATCGCGGTTCTCAAAAGAAGCTCCACCTATCCATGGGAGGTTTCAAATTCCTAGAAGGAGGGCCTAAAGGGGCACTGACACGAAAATTTTCATTTCTTCTTTTCTTATTTCAAGTGAAAGGCCAAGCCCTTCAAGAGACGAGAAAATGTACTGCTAAGCGCTAGTGCAATCTGAAAAACTAATTACAGTATGTCTTTAAAAGCTAGTTTCGGTTCCTACTGTACCCAGACGTCACCACACGGTATGATCTTTTGGTCCCATGATCTCCTTCGCTTTAGAACGGCGGTCCTGACGGTTAACCATTATAGTGAATGGGTTTGCTGCACTTGGACAATCACATTCAGGATAACATTTTTTAAGGAGCTGTGCCGATGTATAGCGCGAAAATATGCCTCTCCTACTAGCACTGAGAGCCCACGCCGGTTCTAAAGCAAAAGAGAAATCCTCGAGATTAGGTGGGAAGTCCCCCAGTTACATCGGCGCAGAAGGCAAAAAAAAAAAAAAAAAAGAAATTGAAACATATTCTTCGAAACCGTCGCGCGCGCTCTTATCGCGACTCGACGCCGAATGCTGCAGATTGCATGGCGCCTCATGTCTATGTAAAATATTGTAAATTCACTGCCGGTACAGCAGCTTGCGCGCCGTCTCCAAGACAACGCTGCTTCTCCTTTCAAGCAAGCCCGCCTGAGGCGTGCTGCCATCTTGCACAGTCAAACAGTTCTTCCGAGTCCGCTATGGCCTCGAAGTCTACTAGCACCGAGAACGTTAATCTCAAAGGACATCCTTTACTGCTCTGCGTTGTTGGCATGCAATGTCCGTGCTGCCATTAGCGATTTCTTTTTTTTTTGTTTTGTTTTGTTTTGCCGGGGCGAAGATAAGGTCTCCGCATTTTTCACCATTTTATCTGTTTTGGTGACAAAAAACGTGCTGATTGATTGACTCGTTTTCTCTGGTCGTTAGGGCTGCGCCGGAAGGAGCGGCTACTGGGGGAGGAGAAGACATTGGGTATTTTCTCACGGAAAAGTACGATTAGCGACGAGCAAGAATAGTGCACGATGTACTCATGCATGCAGGCGCTTCAGTGCTCCGCGAATACGTATTCACTCTCGAACATTGCCAGGAGCATTTTCAGACTTGAAAGTACACAAGGCGTTTCATAATCCTGAAATTCGAGGGCAATCACGGTCAGTGTCCTGGAAGAGTGTCAAAAAAAAATCTAAATGCTAGAATGGTAAACAAAAGGTTGCCCATGATTGAGCTCTCCTACCATAACTATTAGCACTCCGTTTTTGTTATCCTTCCATTTACACTAAGATAAATCAAGAAGCAATCAACTCATTGATCGTCTGCGATGATCGTTTTCAAGTGTCTCTTCCGACGTATACAACAAAATACAGCACTGTTACCCGCGCTCAAAATATTAGGGCAGTTCTAAAGGAACGAAACGTCGGAAAAGTCTAACACGGCCTAGCAAAAAGAAAAAAAAAGAGCTAAAGAAAAATGCCGGCGCGTCGCGCGGGTGTTATCGTATCTAGGCATCTAGCCTGGAATGCAGCTATCCGGATGGCGCCGCACGTGTAGCAAAACTGTCGATTCATAGTCATCAGAACTCTCCTTCTTTCGAGATTACGCTGTCGGTCTGAGAAGTGCTGTCATCTTCTGTTAACCTTAAAAAGCTTATCTGAGTCCGATAGGGCCTCCGAGACTGAGAACCGCGCTTCTTTGATCTCAAGGGCCACGCTTGAAAGCTTTGATATCAAAGCTTCTTTTGTCATTGACGCCAGCTTGATTTATGAGCGAACGTAAATCATTTCGAAGAGCGATTATATCTACGATGGAAGACCATGAGTTTTAAATGCTAGAGATGTCCCGTGCTTGAAAACTAAGACGCACTGGCCGTGAATAAAGTCAGGTTTCCTTAACGTTGCTGCTGTCTTTCGTCATTGCACAAAAATTGTCCTCAGTTGGTTGTGACTTTGAAGACAAACGTTCATGACTTCGCTTTTCATCTTTGCCTATCAGTTTTGCGTTCTGATGTTCTGTAGCTTCGTTTTTCGCAAAGGTAAGTAACTTCAGGATGTTGAAAAATGGGCATGAAGCGGAAGATGGAAGCGCTGGATGCAAAAATCTGTAAACAGGGGTAGTGTGCTCGAGCCGACATTTCGGCAAGTGCACATGTCTTCGTGAAGGCTAGAACTGATTTTCTTAGCGCTAGCGTGTGTAAGTTTCGTGCCCTCTCCTCCAATCTGAACAAAGGAGGCGGAGAGGGCAACTGTGGATGCGGGAGTGGAGGGAAGGGGGGGGAGGGCGTCGTGAGAAATTGTGCTTGTAAAAGAGGAGAGGTATTTTGTGAATAAAAAGAAAAGAAAGAAACTCGGGTAGGGTAGGGGGGTTGGACGTTTCGGTGAATCACTGCTGCCAAAAGAAGCTCCACTTACCTATGGTAGGTGTCAAATTCCTCGAAGGAGGGCTTCAAGGGGCACTGACTCGAAAATTTTCATTTCTTGTTTTCTTTCCTGCGCTGTAGTGACGAGAAAATGTACTGCTAAGAGCGAGTGCACCCTGAAAAACTAATTAAAGTACGTTTTTAAAAGCTAGTATCAGTTCCTACTGAACCCTAACGTCACAACACGGTATGGTCTTCTGGTCCCGTGCTCGCGCAAGATATAGTGAGGTTTCCGAGACCGCGCCCCTCCGTTGTTCCGTTTGTGACGCACAAGCGTACATTTTGAATATTTTGAAGTCACAGCGAAAGCTGGAACAGCCGCCTTTCTAGAGCCTTTTATAAACACTCTTGGGGCAGCTACTTCAAGCACAGTTGCATGGTACCCACTACGCCAGCATGCCATTATGCGTCATTCTTCGGAAAAGCGCGGTACCCGCTACACACTTGTAAGTCATTATGTGCACTTTGTGTATGTTGTGGCTGACGAACATGAAGAATTATGCCTGAGGCTTTTGTTATGAGTTGGAACATTGAACGGCCCACTCATTACGCAATTCGCATGCTGTCACGCCTGGGTGTTACTTTACTCTTCTAAAACGATTAACTGCACATTTAAACGCAACTCCTTCCCCGACATGAAGCCTGCGTAGGCTCACTTTGCAGCGGAGTTTGCGGCGGCCGACAGCGCAGCATGTGACCACTGTGGCAGTCATGAAACTATTCACCATATTCTGTGTGAGTGCCCGCGTTCAACTCTTACACGCGAAGCTTAAGGGTCCCCCCAATTTTTTATGCTATGTAAATGACATGATCAGCATGGGTGAGAGAGAGCGAGAGAAAAGCGAAGGAAAGGCAGGGAGGTTAACCAGGTTGCACCCGGTTCACGCGAAGAAATTTTACTTTCGTTGAGGCTGAAGCGGCACACACATGTTATAACCTTCGTGATTGGTCCACTAAGGACAATTTATTGCTAAATGAAACAAGAACAAAAGGTGCCCCTTTTCCGAGCTCTCAGCAGATCTCTTCATTAGGTTGAAACACGTGGTGGGCGCTTTGAATCGTTATCGGCGCATTTGGCCCGTTACTGTAAAGCGACATATACCTGGTGTCCCAGCTATATTTAGCCATCATCATCAGCCTGTCTACGCCCACTGCAGGGCAAAGGCCTCTCCCATATTGAGCCAAGGGTTACAAAATACAATACTTGAGGTAGGCAAGTGAAATCAGTTGAATATTACTTACAACCATCTTGCCCACAACAGGGAATTTTTTCGTTCGATAATTAACAAATTAGTTAATTAGGATTAATTTACTAAATTTATAATTATTGCCTTTACGCAAGAAATGAGAACTGCAAAGTTCGAGAGCGTCTTCAGAACTCCTATTGCGTTATTTGTGATAAAGAAAGTTTCACGCGTACAACTTTTTCCACGCTGCAAAGAAAGACCGCGAAATACAAAAAAATACCACGTGACTAGCGCATTCGCGCGCCGCCACCGTGCGGCTTTCAGCCGTGGTTTGAGCGAACAAAATCAACTGCGACCACGACCGGCCGACTGTGTTGCAGCAGTAGGCCGATAAGTTTACGGTGGTTTCTTCGCCCGCGCTCGCTACAGCTTGCACAGTCACGCGCGCCAACTAGCTGGCTACGGGGCCAAGAAAACGCCGCCATCTTATCGGCCTATCCGGATCGCGCCGCACATGTAGAAAAACTGTTGATTCATAGTCAGCAGAACTCTCCCTCTTTCGAGATTACGCTGTCGGTCTGAGGAGTGCTGTCATCTTCTGTTAACTTTGAAAAAGCTTATCTGAGTCCGATAGGGCCTCCGAGAATGGGAACCACGCTTCTTTGATCTCAAGGGCCACGCTTGAAAGCTTTGATCTCAAAGCGTCTTTGGTCATTGACACCAGCTTGGTTTAACAGCGAGCGTAAATCAGTTGGAAGAGCATTTATATGTTCGATGGAAGGCCATGAGTTTTAAATGCTAGAGATGTCCCGTGCTTGAAAACTAAGACGCGCTGGCTGTGAATAAAGTCACGTTTCCTTAAGGTTGCTGCTGTCTTTCGTCATTGCACAAAAATTGTCCTCGGTTGGTTGTGACTTTGAAGACAAACGTTCATGACATCGCTTTTCACCTTTCCCTATCAGTTTTGCGTTCTGATGTACTGCAGCTTCGTTTTTCGCAAAGGTAAGGAACTTCAGGATGTTGAAAAAGGGGCAGTAAGCGGAAGATGGAAGCTCTCGATGAAAAAATTCTGTTAAAAGGGGTAGTGTGCTCGAGCCGACATTTCGGCAAGTGCACTTGTCTTCGTCAAGGCTAGAACTGATTTTCTTAGCGCTAGCGTGTGCAAGCTTCGTGCCCTCTCCTCCAATCTGAACAAAGGAGGCGGAGAGGGCAATTGTGGATGCGGGAGTGGAGGGAATGGGGGGAAGGGGCGTCGTGAGAAATTTTGCGTGTAAAAGGAAGAGGAATTTCGTGAATAAAAAAAAAAGAAAGAAGCGGAGGGAGGGGTGGGGTGTTAGACGTTTCGCTGAATCACGGTAGCAAAGGAAACTCCATTCAGCTATGTTAGGTTTCACATTCCTAGAAGGAGGACGTAAAGGAGCACTGACATCAAATTAACGCATGTGGATTTTATTTGCACCCGCGAGTAGCTATCGACCCCCAAGTAACGATTCTACACTCAAAATGCAGCGGCGGAACGAATAAGTACCAGTAATGTTGATTAATGCATGCGGTATCGAATGCGATTCAAAAACTTGTGGGAAGCCCACCAAATTGTAGTGCTACTAGCGCTACCTGGCGGCCACGTCGGTTTGCTCCGCAGCTGATCCCGCTACCACAAAAAAAAAAGGTGACGTCACGTCCAGCTGACATCGCTAACATTTCGTCTGCTAGGAGCACACGTGCAGTCATGTGTTTGTCGTCAGCATCGTCGTCCCCGCCGTCGTCGCGGTCAACATCGACAAGCGAGGGTGATAACGACCTGGAATTGGGAATTGCCGCGATTCGCGACGTGGCGAATCATTTTCGCTTTGACCCCTTGCAAAGCAGCGACGACGAAATGGACATCGGTCTGAACAGCGACGAGCTGCAGTAGGGCACACGCACATGGTGGGAATAGCTCCCCGGCCTCGAGACGGGGCCTCGTATTAAATGAAACACCCAACTGCTTCGCCAACACATGATTCATCCTGTACCAGCCCGCGTCAAAGTGGAGCGAGCAAATGCGGCTTGTTGATCACAGGCGTCCAGTCCCTTGGTCCAGGGGCACGCCGTATGAAGAAGAAGAAGAAGTTTAATGGGAAGCAGGAGGAAAGGTCGGCCTGGAAAGCGGGTTTCTGGCCTGCTACTCCTCACGCGGCCTTCGAAATGCATCAAACGCCACGCACTTTTCGCTTTTTCCGCGCCTCGACGTGCAGGTACGCAATAGGCAGCGGTTCCCCGACATCTTGGCACGTATTGTGTCGCTCCAAATGATTGTACTCGCGCTGTGGAGCACACGACAAATCAGTCAATGCGACACGATGAACCGCATGCACGGATCAAAAGAGCAAGGAGAGCCACTAGTGAGAGCAACGCCGGTCGTCGGCGCCACAATAAACACACTCAGACCGCCGACGTCATTGTTACTAGCGTAACGTCATATGTGTGGAATGTATCACACCTAACACGTAGCACTAGGGTCGATGTCGCAGGGCACTCAGTTTTCCGTTGAGCTTTCATACACTGTTTGCACGCGAAATAAGATAACTTCCACGCGACGGACGCCATTCAAATTTGGCCAAGAAGACCTATGCATACCGAGCAATCAAATGAAGGGCACATCTCGATTTTGAAATTTAATGTCAGTGCTCACTTTAAAGGGGCACTGACACGAAAATTTTCATTTCCCTGTTTTCTTGCCTCAAATGAAAGGCCAAGCCCTCAAGAGACGAGAAAATGCACTGCTGAGCGCGAGTGCACCCTGAAAAACTAATTGCAGAACGTTTTTAAAACCTAGTTTCCGTTCCTACTGTACCCCGGCGGCGCAATACGGTATGAGCTTCGTCTCATGCTCGCGCCAGATATAGTGACTTTTCCACGACCGCACAACCCCCGTGGCTCCGTTGGTGACGCAAAACGGCCATTTTGAATGTTCTGAAGTCACATCGAAAGCTGGAAGAGCGGCCTTTCTAGAGACTTTTTTAAACACTCTTGGAGCAGCTACTAGAAGCACACTTGAATGGTACCCACTAGACTAGGGTCCACTGTGCCATTTTGAGTCATTCTTCGGAAAAGCGTGGCACCCGCTACACACTTGAAAGTCAATATGTGCTTGCTTGCTTGAAAAACCTTTATTGCTGGTGCAATAGGAGGGAAGTTTGAGGAGGCCCAGAACGGGCCACCCCTCAAATCACTAGGTGGGCCTGCATTACAGGAGCCCATTGGCGACCGCCGCAATCTCGGGCTCTGTCGACCAGGGCCTTCTGGCTCTCCAGGCCCGGAGCAGCCGAGCAGAGCTGCCTCCCAGTCCTCCCGGGTGGGGGTTTGGTTTTGGGGCGAGGTTCGGGGTTGATTGCTGTGCCCACACCATGTGGAAAAAGTCCGAAGACGT
>JALIZH010013339.1:0-94991 GCA_030522465.1 Rhipicephalus appendiculatus | reverse complement strand
GCGGGTTCGACTGCCGGTCTCAGCGGCTGCCATTTAGGCGGAGAGAGAGAGAGAGTCAATATCTTTACTGTGAGGATGTAACTTCAGAGAGGTTTCAATATTGCAGTATGCTTTAGGCTCAGGCTGCTCTCTGAACCCGGGCGAACAGCCTTAGCTGCTCCTCGAAGTTGGAACCAGCCAAGGCTCTCTCCTAAAGCTTGTTGGTGTGGTAATTGTTTCAGTGAGGCGAAACGCGAATTCCGAGGGTCGGTTACACCAACGCCTCCTCTATTTTTTTACAATGCCAGTGAAAACGCTCGCTCCTGAATGAGAGCCATCGGTCCGCCTTAGTACAGGGAGTGGTCGTGATGCGACGCCACAGGAAGGGTAGGGCTGCTTGCGTCACACGTGCGTCCGAGCGCTTTCCCACGGTGATACGATAGACGCGCTCTACTTCTGCGATGTCATTAGTATGTCAGATTTTTTTATTTTCTTTATTCACGCGAAGGCCACAATGACGAAGTGACCAAGCAACTCACATTGACAGGTCACGTGGTGCTTTTCGTAGCGTTTCGTGCTCGCGCCGATTTTTTTTCTCTCGTCTGATGAGGCATATAAACGGTTTCGCCTTGAAATGCCCGTGTATTTAGATTGAGGTGGACGTTAACGGTATTCATGTGGTCAAAGTCAAATCTGGAGTCTTCCACTACCATGTGCCTTATAATGTTGCGGACATGACTCGTGAAAATTTTTTTAATGTGAAAGATCATTCATTACGTTTGTTGTGAAAACCGAAGGTCAAGCGGTCACCTTTCTTCGAGTGCAGATTAACCTCAATTCTTCCATCTGTGCCTGTCGCTACAGAAAGAATTCCGCATGGAGATTCAAAGAAGAAAGTTATATTTGCTGTACAAACTTCTGCATTCTCAAACTGTGTGTATGGATCAAGGATAGGAAGTTGTACAAAGCAATGGTCAGGCGTTGCATCAATGAAGCATTTCTACATGCCGAACGACGACTTCCCTCTCGCAGGTTTCCTATTCGCCGACGCCGGCTTCGACGTGTGGGCCATGAATTCGAGGGAGTCGAACCCGTACTCTTACCACAAGACACTGTCGAAAGACGACCCGCAGTACTGGCGCTGGAGGCAAGTCCTTTCGAATTTGGTGTTGGTCGTATACGTACTTTCGCCGTAAATGTTTCCACCGAAAACATGGACCGCTTTAAAGGAGTACTGAAAAACACCTGTTTTCTGCTTTTTAGTGTTAAAGAAAGGTTCGAAACATAAATGGATAGAAACAAGCACTGCCAAAGCAGTTGGTCAAGGTATAGAGCGCCCTTGAAGCGTTAAGTTGTTCGTACGCACGTAATAACGAGTGAGTTTAGAAAACAATCCAGCAGGCTGCACTCCGTGAAAGCCGCCGAAACAGCGAAGCCGATTCCCCCCATTCGTCAGCATTTCTATTGCCTACGTCGGATGGATTCTCGATAGTACGAGCAGTCTTGGTCATTCTGGAAGGGCGAACTCCCGAGGGACCGACACCCTCCACTATACTCTACCGAGCTCCTCACTGAGATACTTCTCGCAAATTGCTGGTTCCTGATATACTTTCCGCCGAGCCTCACCTTCGCCCATCTTGGGGTCCTCTTCCTACGGAGCCTCACTCGCGCCACCCCGCAAGGCCACGTGACTAGCGTTGCACCAGCGATGGCGAAAGGTAGACTCATAATAGCTTCGATATTAAAAATACTCCACGCACAGCTTCCTTTATAATTGTCTGAGTGATGCTGTGACGGATATGTGATAAGCGTAGAGTTTTCATTGTAGGAAGTTCTGTGGCTGCGGCCTTCCTTGGAACGCTGCTGGCGGCAGCATCGGCACGGCATCTTTCACGTTCGTCAGCGTCTGGAGTGGCTCAACGTAGAACGCTTATCGAGACTACCGACTACCTTAATCTTTAAAAGAATCACATGGAGCCTGTGAATCACAAGCGCACGGAAAATGTGAAATACCTGCGCAATACCTTGATGTGAACATTGACCTAGTTATAGTCTTTCACTGCCTCGAGATAATCATACGGCGAATAATAAGAACGACTTGAATAGCATTTCGCCTCCGTCGAAATGCTAGAGGCCCGTGTACTGTGGGATGTCAATGCACGTTAAAGTACACCAGATGGTCGAAATTTCCTGGGCCCTCCACTACGGTTCTCTCATAATCATATCGTGGTTTTTGGACGTAAAACCCCAATTATTATTATTATTATTATTATTATTATTATTATTATTATTATTATTATTATTATTATTATTATTCCTCTTAATGGGCCGGGGGGCCATGGGAAAGAGGTCTGGGGAAGGAAATACATGAGGTAGGCCTCCGCTACCCTCTCAGCCCACTCCAGGATGGCCTTCTGAATGTCGGGCCTCGAGCTGTGCAAGGCAGACTCCCACTGCTACTAGCTAGAAATTAAGTGTTACAAGGAAAGGAGAAGAGGGTGCTTAGGGCACACCCACGTGATGTGATTTAAGTCTGCTGTGGAAGAGCCGCAGAACTAACGAAATTTCCAATTTTGACGGGAGTGATGAATGCAGTGCAGGAGGTAAGGGGAGGGAGAGGTTCAAAGTTCATAAGTGTGTGTACAGTGAAAAATATTATAGAACTACTCTGATCCATGAAGGTATCTTGGCCACCTTTATCGCTTTGTTAGGAAGGCGTTTTAACTTTATTGTGTTTATTACTTGTCAAGGTAATACAAAAGGTTTTGATAAGTTTTACTTATCTTCTATAGAACTTTTTCTATCTTCTGACATAATTTTTATTAGTGTCTCTCAATTATCTTGTATCGGCGGGTTCCTCGGTAACGCTAGTTCTCGCACTGTCGCGATCAATAAAGAGCAGCTGTTGTTCTTGATTGCTGATATTTAGGTGCTCGTTAAGGAATCCCGCCGGTCTGAAATTCAGAAGCCATCTACTACGGCGTCTTAATGATATCGCGTTTTTAGGACGTAACACTCAAACAAATATTATTATGTCGTTCTTGGTGATTTAGCTTTGACGAGATCGGGCGTCATGACGTGGCTGCCGTCATTGACCACGTGCTCAATGCAACAGGAGCATCGAAGGTGACGCTGCTGTCCCTGTCCCAGGGCGTAACCACTGCTCTGGTGCTGCTTTCGACGCGACCTGAGTACAACGACAAGGTATGTTGCAGTCAACTAACATAAACGTCCTTGTAATGTGTATTCTTGTTTTCTATTGCGCTTGCGGTGACTGACTGTACGCGTCAGAAAATAACACAGCGAATGTCACGCAACTAATCCGATCCGACAGCCTGTGGCGGGCGGAACGTGATCACCTTCTGACTTTATTCAGACCATCACATCGACGTCGACGCCGGCGGAAAATTCTCGCTTGAAAAATTTCCATAATTCCTACCTCTATAGAACAGTGAGAAAACAGCTTCGGCCTTGGACGTAAATGACGGGCTACGATTTTCAAAACAATATATTCCTTAACAATGTATTCCATTGTTTCTAAGTGTGGAATGGAATGGAAAACAACTTTATTGGGTCCTGCGGAACGTGAATGGTGCGATCGATCTGTTCTGACCCAAAATATGCGTCAATCTTGAATGCAATGCATTATAATGGAGGGTCTCTCAAAAAGTCATGTAATTTTAAGTACCGCATTTTTTTTGCGTGTTAGCAGTACGCGCTCGCTCTGGACGACGTCAGTGTTGAACAAATTATGGCAGTTGTTGGGACCGTGTTGGACAATATTGGTCAAGTACTTGCTATGTGGGCGAATGGCGAAACTACGGACTCAGGTCGGTCGAGAATAAAATTTGTATTTGTTTTCTTGCAGCACCAACTGTTTTTTTTTTGTATCTTTCAAATCAGTTATTGTAAAAATAGCTTTAAAACTGTGATTCCTTGCCTAGTCTGCCCCTGTGTAAAGGAGAGTCGGGAGGTTTGGGACAGTTGGACGAATGGGACAGCGCGTCTATCTCTCCTGCAGTTAATTCAAAGACGTTAGCCAACGACTCATGAAATGGTGCTAACAGACCGATCGCATGGATGTAATGGCGCGCGTCTTCGGCGACTGGAGCTTTCTGTCACTGGAAGTCGCCTTATTCATGTCTCCAAATAAGTTTCTGCTATCACAATTGTAACGCTCTCAAATTTCAACCGCTTCGTGGACACTAGTTTAAAATTTTCTTCGAAAACCCGCATGAGCGCTGTATTTTTTTCAAAGAAAAAGTTTCGGCATTATGACTAAAGTTTACCCGCTGAACGTTGTTTAGATTGGAAAATGTAGTTTGGGAGGAATGGGACAGTTGAGTTGAGGGAGGAACGGTACACCATCCTATTCCTCGCTATCCTACTGCCACACCGCGTTAAACAGCACAAAAAAAAAAGGTAAGACAAAAGTTCATACGATTGCATAAGGATTCAGAAGTTGGCACGACAGTCCTAAAAAAAAAGGAGCGCAGTACAGTCAGGACGGCCGCCACAGCCAATTCAAAAACCAAATAACATTTGCTGAAGGACTGTTGTTCTTCAAGTGAAGAAGACACACTGGCCATTGCCTTTGACGAGTCTAACAACGACCTCTCAGGTTTTGATAATGACTGGCATGACATTTGTGAAATCAGTTGGCCTAGTGAATATATTCAAGTGACAAAAGGCGATGTTTTCTTGTCAGTTTTAATAAAAAAATTGGCTTTCACTGCAAGGCTAGAGTCAGGAGCAGTAATAACGTGTCAGTTTGTGCGCAGTTCGTCCGAATCGAAGAACAGAGCTCTCATTTCTACTTTCCTCCAAAGAAAGATATGGCAACTTTACTTATCACGGAAATTGTGGTGAAGCTGCCAGTGTCAAAAACTATCAGTGCAGCAAAGTTTCTGCAACTTTGTTTAATGTTTAATGTTGAACTATCCGCTTATAATGGTCACTGAAGGCACTTGGACCATTGTGTTACTTACGTCCCACTCCTCCCAAGTGATGTCCCATTCAACCCACAGAGGCGGGTGAAATGGAACTGATATTATCCATCACAAACTATCTTTTTACAGCTGAACCAAGAGTCGAAGCAACCAGAGCGTCTCAGAAGTATTGCAGCTTGATTAGACCAGTATTAAAAACAATAAAATGTTGTTCTGCGTTCAAGTTTAACAAAACTAAAAATACAATTGTTAAACGTGCCCTAATCCTCCCGAATCTCCCATAATAACACCGGGACTGCAAAAACGGATATATTTATTTCAGTTCGTAGAGCGAATGCCCCGAAGGAGGCGTATGCGCCTTGTAGAAATGATGACAGAGACAATATTTTTTGCTTCGGTGTCAAAGAGTGTTTTTTTTTCTATGAGCATACCATAAACACGAATAAGCATTCACAGTAAAAGACTAGGCTCCTACTTTCACTGTAATAGCTCTGTCCATGTTACTTGTTGAAAGAGCATGGTAGGGAAGGAGCCGGAAGATGGGCCAAGTACATGCGATGAAAAGCCAGCAACCCCATACAGACACATACAAGCCACTTTAGAATGAATGACTTTTGTTTCCATTTTTATATTACTGGCAGCGTATTTTTAAGGCGAAAGCCTTTAATGTCTCATGCTCACGTCCGTCCGGTGTCCGTCCGGCGTCCGTCCGTCCGTCCGTCTGTCCGTCCGTCCGTCCGGTGTCCGTCCGTCCATCCGGCGTCCGTCCGTCCGCCCGGTGTCCGTCCGTCTGTCCGTCCGGTGTCCGTCCGTCCACACCCCCACTGCGCATGCGCCAACCCATTAAAATAAAAATAAAAACCTCCTCTCCACCTCTCTCTCCTCTAGGCATCCCTTGCCCGCGGCGTCCACAACCCCACTGAGCATGCGCGTCATCCCCTCTCCTACGTTCCCCCCTCTCTCGCCTCGCGACGCCGACGCAGGCAGCGTCTGCTAGCGAGTTTCTTGGTTGAAAAAACCGACTGCTCGCGCTGCACAACCGTTCACTGGCCACCCCGTATATATAGCAATGGATCTTGACCTGCAAGGTGGTGCCGGTGGGAGATTTCTCCTGCGCGTTGTGGAACGATAAAAAATTCGCAGAGTGCGCGTTAACTAAAAGCGGACTGCGGGTCTCTGTGTCCAGTCCGAGTCTTCTGTCTCTCATTGCCCATTAGCAGCGATTGGGATGTTCCAGTAGGAAACACCGGTCCATCACTGCGTGCTTTGCGCTCCCCAGGTTTCTCTCCTGTGCAACGCTGCGATGAGCGCCAGCGTCAACGCCGCCGCCAGTGTAAGCGTTAGCGCCCGCTGCTTCGCATCTACACATCGTTCCCTTTAGCGGGAGATGGTGTAATCTTTAAGACGAAAGCCTTTAATGTCTCATGCTCACGTCCATCCGGTGTCCGTCCGACCTCCGTCCGGCGTCCGTCCGTCCGTCTGTCCGTCCGTCTGTCTGTCTGTTCATCCGTCCGTCCATCCATCCGTCCGTCCGTCCATCCGAGCTCTGGCACGGAGCCAGGTGGCCGCCGGGATGCGCAGACGGAACGCCGGTCGCGTCGGACTCTATAGCGCTCGCGCTTTGCTTGCGTAGCGTCGCTGTGCCCAGAGTTTGCAATCATTCTGACGGACGCCGTCTCAATGGACCCAGGCGTTCACGGAATACACTTTCCAATTTACAAAGGGTCCGTCAATTTAAGAGCTGGAACGCGGATGGCGTTTGCACGATGCTCAAAGCGCGAGAAAATACTAACGCATGCGGCCGGAGGAAGATGAGTCTCGCGTCTCGCTGCGATTCGCGGTAAAAAATTAAAGAAGAAAACACGCAGCCATTCGGTTTGTGTCTTATCCCACTGAGAGTGTAAAAGAAAAAAGACATGGCATAATCAGTGGAATGGCCACACGCTTTCGCCGAACACACTTTGGAATGTACAAAGTGTCCTTCAATTTTTTTAACCGAACTGATTCAAAAGTTTTTGCGAGTGCACTGATCTTTTCTGAAATGCTTTTCTTTTTTTATTTTTCGCCTCATATTTTCTGGCTTACCACATCTACAAGTGCAGAGTCTAGCCAATCGAACATTTAACATGGTTCGATCTCCATATTTCGTTTTCTTCTCTCTCTCTCTTCTGGCACCGGTGTATTGCACATGTTCTCGTTTACAGAACCTTGTTTTTTTTTCTAGGTCGACCTCGTCATGGCTTATGGCCCAATCGCAAATATTGGCAGCATCGGCTTTCCTCTGCCTCTATTTGTCAATGTACTTGAGCTCCTAGCGGTAAGTGCGTACACACTGTCCTATAATATGCGGCTACGACCCATGGCAGCCTAACTATAGAGAACCTCTAAAGTACCTTTTTCTTTTACATAAAGTTTATGTTCCCGCGCCTACAGGCCGCGGGATTTGTGTAGCGTTCGGGATGAAAAACCAATTAAATGTCATATCTACTTCAGAATCCAACTTGCTGAATGAATTCACGAAAGGACAAACTCGAGAAACTGCTGCCAATTTTGTATTACCTGGTGGCCCCATTTGCTCTTGTAAAACCTTGCAGGCTCGGTAGATATATCCTGAAAGCACAGTGGATCAATTGGCGACAAAATATTTCTGCGTTGTATTCCACTTGTGTTTTTAGGAGTGAAGCTCCTTAGGTTGGAACCCCGCCGTTGCCGTCACCGTTGAAGCTCCCTGGCACGGTGCCAGCTGTAGCGTCTCCCCCTTACGCGGGAGGCTAAATGAGCTTTATGAGCGCTGGAACGCGGATGGCGTCTGCACGATGCGCAAAGCGCGAGAATACGAACGCATACGAAACGGAGGCAGATTAGTCTCTATCCCTCTTTCTTCTACTCTGCCCTCTCCCCTCAAACCGGCGAACGCGCGAAACTATCGCTTAACCCTGTCGTCCGCCCAGTGGTTGGTCCGTTTCTTGGACAATAAAACGCCGCGCGCACCGAACGCCGCGTGCGTCCCATGTCTAAGGAGCTTCGCTCATCGGTTGTATTCGCCCACGGAACTGCCAGTTTTTCTTGTGCTTGTTTTCTTGCTTACCGGGCGTCCACGCGCGGCAAGAGTTGTGGTTTGGTATTGTGAAAGGGTATAATTTAAGAATACGAGAACATTTGCCCCTCTTTTTGGCGTTGGTTACGGAGGGTAACTATCTTCCCACCTGTCTGAGCGGCCATGGATTGCCTGTAAATGGAGCCAATAAAGCGTAGAACCGCAAGGCAATATGAACCTGAAAACCCTCCATTCTCGTTCTGGTTAGGCCGCTGACTTCTCTTTACCATTTTTATTTATCATTAGCAGAAAACTTAAGATAAGGTTCTAAAACGAAAGCTCTTTAATGTTGCTTCATAAACTTTAGACAAACGTCTTTCATCTTAAGATAATATGCAGAGCCTTAACGTGGAGGCTGCCAAAAATGTCAAAAGAGGCAAATATTCAGTTTCATCCGTAAGTTGATTATATAGTAGAGGGAAAAACTAGCAGTTGTTCCGTGTGCGAATACAAACGATGAGCGAAGCTCCTTAGAAATGGGACGCAAACGACTATGTATGTTTTGAAACTGTTTAACCATTCGAAGGATGCGAGGCAGATTTTCATTTCGGTGTCTCGGTCGGTGCCAATGATCTTGATTGCGAAAGTAGCGTTCGCTGAAGGGGTCCACATCGGGTAGGTCTTATTTTCAGTACTCGCAGAAACGGTGGAGCCCGCAGTGGCTGTACTGTCGGAGGATGGAAGAGATGAGGAGCACGGAGGAAACTGTAGTCGTACATGGCAGCAGAGTGTGTGTGGCACTGGGAGAACGCTGGCTTCTTCTTAAGGGGAGATGCGAGTCGAAAAACGCAAGTTTTTTTCAAAAATTACATATTGTCACGACCACGTGACAATATTTTCGTTTTTATTTGCTTTCACAAGTTTAGTTTCTCTATTTTCACGACAAAAAAAACTGAAGATTGTAATTAAACTCGAAGTAGGTCAAAATCGCTTTTAAAGAGCACAAGGTGGCTACTAAAAATCTAAGAAGTCTTGATTGTCTGGAGTCCCCTGGAAATTGTCACCTGGCTGCTTGCCACTGCATTTCGCATGAGGGGTTCACTAAAGTCACATGCTCAAAATAACCATGATTTGCAAGCTCTCATGATGCAATAAATCATCTTAAATGACAAATATTTTCCTCATAGATGAGCTTTCACTTATACCTTTAAAATGCGTTTTTCTCATGATACAATTCTGGGCAACTTCACGAGTTTTTACATCATGTTTTTGGTACTTCTGATAGCCAGATCGGGATGAAATTTTGCCCACATATTTCTTAACATGTGCAGAGTGCAAGTATCTATTTTAAAACTTGATATCACCTAATATAAATATTACGAACCTAAAATAATCATTTAGTGTGGTCTGAGCATTTTAAGGCTTCTCACATTACATTTTTTCTTGTCCATTAAAATGTCTGATACGCGCTTTCTTGATAGTTATTTGCATTCTACAGATAATATGGAGAAATATGAGCCAATAATGGCTCAGAACAATAAACATTTACTGGCAAAAGAAGAGTCTACAAAAAGAACTATATTTTACACATTGTCGTGGCACAAAACGAAAACTGTACAACTTATTATAAAACTAATCACATATTTGAAATCAGCATAAAATCCTATATATACAGCAAAAGTTTCACTGCCTTAGGCTACAGATTAACGCAACCTTTTTTTTTCCGAATCGCAGCTCCCCTTAACGCGAAGTGCTTTTTTTTTTTCGCCACGAGCCTTGTTTGCGCGCGGAGAGCGTCTGCTGCACTCGGTGCCGGAACGCGCGTTCGCCGGTTTGAGGGGAACGGGCACAGGTGAAGAAAGAGGGAGAGAGAGATTAATCTGCCTCCATTTCGCACTCGTTCGTATTCTCGCACTTTGCACATCGTGCAGACGCCATCTGCATTCCAGCGCTCATAAAGCTCATTTATCCTCCCGCGCGAGGGGGGAGAGGCCGCAGCTGGCACCATGTCAGGGAGCTTCAAAGGCGATGGCGACGGCGGGGTGCGGGCCTAAGGAGCTTCGCTCCTAAAAAACAACCCTGGAGCCCTTCCTTTAATGGAGAAATGGGCGCAAGCAAAAACTTGGAGTGGGCGTGAATGACCTACTACATCTCTTTCTTTCTTTATTTCTTTCGCATTGCGCCATGCTCCCTTGTAATGGAAGCGGGAAGCGTTCAGTTTTGTTATACAGTGTGTCCCAGCTATCTTTAGCCAAGGGTTAAAAAATGCAATATTTGAGGCAGGCGAGTGAAATCAGTGGAATATTGCTTACAGCCATCTTGCGCACTACTGGCAATTTTTTGTTTCGTAATTAGCTAACTTTTTAATTAGGATTAATTTACTAAATTGATAAATATTGACTTTACGCAAGAAATGAGAGTTGCAAAGTACGAGAGCGTCTTCAGAAACCCCCCATTGCATTTTTTTTGCGATACAGAAAGCTTTACGCGTCCCATTTTTAAGAGCGAAGCTGTTCGTTGTAGACGCTTTGCCGTGCGTGACGTAGATCTGCTCGTATTGTCTTGAGGTGAGGGTGGTACTCGGTGGAGAGGATCGGCCAATGGGAGGCGCGCCTGCAGTGCCGAGGCGGAAAGCCGGAGGAAAGCGCGTTGGAACGCAGCTGTCTGCTAGAGTGGACAGGCTTGTCAGAACGCAGCTGCTCGGGAGGGAGTGGTGAGGTCAGCATGTCACGCACAGCAGCAGCGCTCGCAACGCTACTGGCGTTCCGGCGCAGCCGCGATAGCAATACGCGTTTCAACGCGATAGCGTTAAAGAGCTCGTTCAGCAGATATTCCGCTGTCGGTGTCGTCGTCCTTGGTTGTGATTGAAAAATCAACATTGTCCGTGAGCGACAACTCGAAAGAGATTTAAATAAAGAAATAAAACTTGGACGACACTTGAGGTTCGCTTCCAAGAGTAGAACGCGATAGCGTAATCGAAGCGTTTTCGTATCGCCTTCCCAATCGCTCGCCTAGCTTCGCTTCTTGGTGGACACTTAAACCATGCCGCAAGGAAAGCGAAGGTGCGGACGCCCTGTGTCTCCTGCATCCATGCATGCGGCGCGACCAAACACGGCGACATGGCGGGACGATGCCGTTTAAAAGCGCGCCCGTGTACCATTTGCACCATCTCGCGGGGGGATAGTCAAGCGGCTGAAGAACCTCCTAGATGTACAGTCGAGCGCGATTTGAAGGTTGTCGCACGAGCATCGACCAAGAACCACAACAGCGCCACGTCCAAGAATACTCTTTCGAGGTGAGGGTGGTATCACGCAAGCTTCACTCACTCTTTTTGCTGTTCCTTAAGCTGCGATCACTCCCGTCTGAGGAAGCTGCTGAAACGAAGCACTGCCAAGCACCAACTCATGTTGCCGACCCTTGTGCTAGAGGATCTATGCGTCGAGGCCGAGCGGCTAAACGTACTTCTTCTCGGAGCGAGGGGTCGCAGGTTCGAATCTCCAGTCTCTCTGGAACCGAAGATTTTTCCTTGTTTCTTTATTTGCACCTACCTCAAATTTTCGCTCACGGACAACTCTGATTCTTCGCTCACTGCCAATGACGCTGCCGCCGACACCGGGATTTCGGCGAAATGAGCTCTTTAACGCTAATAAAAAAATCTTCGGTTCGATTTGGAATCGAACCCAGGACTTCTGCGTGACAAGCAGGCGTTCTATCACAGAGCCACGCCCGGGCGCGAAATTTCTTTGGGAGAAAACCAGGTATGAATGTCACTGCGAGGAATGTCATTAACAGATGTAAATTGCGCGGCAGGAGCGTAGAATCACACCAGGCGTCAAAACATGTCAAACACGCAACAAGTGGATGGTTTAAAGGCCAACCAATTACAAAGCACACAGGCGTAATTACCAGTTTCCACAACAGCATCAGGAACGTTTGCAGCTGCGCAGGTGCCCGTGCTCTCTTATGGACGCGTTGTGGGTACCTCCCCAACTCGAAAAAATTACACCATCTCCCGCTAAAGGGAACCATGTGTAGATGTGAAGCAGCGGGCGCTAACGCTTACACTGGCGGCGGCGTTGACGCTGGCGCTCATCGCAGCGTTGCGCAGGAGAGAAAACTGGGGAGGCGCAATGCAGGCAGTGATGGAGCAGTGTTTCCTATTGGAACATGCCAATCGCTGCTAATGGGCAATGAGAGACAGAAGACTCCGACTGGACACAGAGACCCGCAGTCCGCTTTTAGTTAACGCACACGCTGCGAATTTTTATTGTTCAACAACGCACAGGAGAAATCTCCCACCGGGAGATTTCTAGTGGGAACTTCGCGACTGTACTTGTAGTAGGCATTCTAGAATAGCTTGACAGAGACAGTTTACAGGCGTTCCTTTCCTTGCGGCACTGTTTAGGGTGTCCACCGAGGAGCGAAACGAGGCTAGCGATTGAGAAGGCGACGCAAACAGCGTGCCATTACACTATCGCGTCCTACTCTTGAAGGCGAGTGAGTGATTGGAAAACTTTATTTTGGTCCAAAAGTGGCAGAGACTGGACGGGACCGGAGGCCCCGCTCGCTCAGCCAGGTGGCCCCACCCAGGATGGTGCCGGGAGGTTGAGCCTCTCGGCGATGTCCCGGGCCCTCTGGACGGCCAGGAGTTGGTTGTTGAGTGCCGCGCTGCGCATGACAGCCTCCCAGGCAGCCTCCTGGAGGTTTAAGCTCAAGCGTCCTCCATTTTTAAATGCGAATGCATTTCATAGTCGGGCTATGTCAGGCGTCCGGCGTTGGCGTTGTCCGCGGAGGAGGAGGAGGAGGACAGGTTGAGGAGGTGACCACCCTTACTGCGCATGCGCAAACCCTTTCAAAAAAAAAATAAAAATAAAAAACCTCCTCTTTCCCTCTCTCTCCTCTAGGCATCCCTCCCCGCGGCAACCACACCCTCACTGCGCATGCGCCTCCCCTCCTCTCTCCCCCTGCTACGCTCCCCCCTCTCTCCTCTAGGCATCCCTGCCCCCCGCCGTCCACACTCCCACTGGGCATGCGCGTCCCACCTCTCTTCTCCTCTCCTACGCTCCCCCCCTCTCTTCTCTAGGCATCTCTGCCCGCAGCGTCCACACTCCCACTGCGCATGCGCGCCCCCCCTCTCTCTCTCCTCTCCTACGCTCCCCCCTCTCCCTCTCTCGCCTCGCGACGCCGACACAGGCAGCGTCTGCTGCAAGTTTCTTGGTTGAAAAAACCGACTGCTCGCGCTGCACAACCGTTCACTGGCCACCCCGTATATATGGCAATGAATCTTGACCTCCAAGGTGGTGCCGGTGGGAGATTTCTCCTGTGCGTTGTTGAACAATAAAAATTCGCAGCGTGCGGGTGAACTAAAAGCGGACTGCGGCGGAGCTCGGCGGAGCTATACATGAAAAAAAAAATTTAAAAAATAAATAAAAACAATTAAAAAAAACAAGAAAAAGCAAAAAAAAAAGGGCGCTGCGCCTTGCTCCCGACCGGGCTGCAGAAATCAGGCGCCTTTTTCCTTCTTCGAACCACAACCACCATATATAAATGGAGTGAAGCGCGCGCGAAATGCATTCGCATTTCCTCACGATTCCCTTCGGGGAGGTGGGCGCATTTTTTTGGGCGAGTGAGTAGCTGGAAAGGGTAACGGCTGAACTGGAACGCTACTGTAGCGTTCCAGTGCGCTTAACATAGAGCGTCAAATGAACAGTAATGATACAACACAGAAATACTTAGAAAACACTTCCCAAACATAGGAAACACTTGTAGAGAAGAAGGAGAAGAAGAAGAACAAAAATATATTGCAGACTTTCAAAAGAACATAGAAAGGCAATAGCCTCACGAATGGGGCATCAGCATCGCTGTTTCGGCGGCTTTCACAGAGTGGAGTGGACTGGAGTTTTTTGTTCGTATTGTTTAGTTCGATAGTCCGTTCATTTCGTTCTTGCGCTTGGCAGCTTTTTAGAAAAAAAGAATTTTGTCATCCGTGGGAATGTTCGCTCCTATTTTCTAATAACAGAAGTGGTTGCACTATAATGCATGATATTTATACGAGGTTGTTTGAGTATGTACAATATGTATTAACAGAAAAAAAATAGTAAAAAGAATCAAGATGGCTGACCACCACACTCGTGCACCCGTCAGCTTTTTGTTCGCCTTCTCCAGCTCTTCGTCTTCCTTCACTTCATCTAAGTAACCGTATATTGCATGTTCTAGGGATTGCCCGCAAGTGTAAAAAAAATAAAATAAAATAAATAAATAAATAAACGACAACTTTAACAGGTCGCGTTCCGCAGCATCTCATAATGTTATTTTCAGTTCAAGTCAATTTAACGCCAGCAAAACGTCTTTAGCACTTCAAGTTATTGCAGTTCTTTGTTCCTGGTGTCATTTTTTACTAGTAATCCCATAGCGATATCCTGAAGGGCCAGTACAAACAGTTTACATCTTTTCCTTGACAAAAATTCATCAAGAGACACGGAATTATCTACTTAAACACGGAGTTGTTTTGTCACTGTATTATCTTACGTAGATGTAGATATATAAAGCTTAGGTAGTAAGTAGATATAAATGTTCTATGGAAGAAGTTCCAAATTGCACTTCGTGTCACCTAAATTTTTACAAGATTCGCATAAGGATGTTGGAATTTACAAGAAATCTATGTTTTGGGGTCCACATGAAAATCCGTGTTGGGTAATTGTTTGATAGATTGTTCGTAGATTTGTCTAGTTTATCATTTCTTCTTCACTGTCACATTCTTGAGTGTAACAGCATGATTACTACGACCGGATTCCACAAAGCCACAGTTGTCACAACAGGGGTCCCGAAAGGCGTGAATGATGCATTTACATGCTAATCTTTTCTCTGCAGCTGCTGTTGGATCCCTTG
This sequence comes from Rhipicephalus appendiculatus, assembly GCA_030522465.1. NCBI lineage: Eukaryota > Metazoa > Arthropoda > Arachnida > Ixodida > Ixodidae > Rhipicephalus > Rhipicephalus appendiculatus. The sequence goes on along the minus strand of JALIZH010013339.1, from coordinate 80,138 downwards.
AACAAAGGATTCTTCATTAACGTACAACCTATACTGACAGTTGGATCCCAGATTCTGGGCGGGCTTCTCGTGACTGCACTTAGTGCGTTGACCTTGAGCAGCCCTGTTCAGTTTAACCAGGTAAGGATTGCTGTATTTTGTTATGGATGTGAAAGAAATAGGTGTGGCTATACTATCGCAAAGACCAATGGACAGCGGAGCTGAGGGAAAGGACTCTGCGACGAACTCCTACGTCGAAAGCGCTACGTCGAGAAAAAGCCCAGGGCGAGAAAGAGGGCGCCGGATGCGGGACCACGCCTTTTACTTGGGAGCGCTGACGTTACTATAACGTCGTATCACCTACGCTCGGCGCGGCTGCGCATTGGCTCTTCTACCGCCCAACTCCGCCCTGCCAACTGTGCCGCCGTTACTCCTCTCCGCTGACCTCCCTCCTCCTCCCCCATCGCCTCACGCACTCCTTGCCATGACACTCGCTTGCTTTACTATACTTTACTCTCTCCCTTCCTCCTCACGTTCAACCTCGCTTCCCTCTCTCAAATCTGCTATGCTCGGCTTTCACACTCGCCTGTGCTTCGATTATGCTATGCTTTCCCCTTTGCTATGCGCTTGCTATGCGCTTGCTATATCACCCTCACCCTCCCTTTCATTGCCCGCTCACCTCCTTCCTCATCCCCTTGCCTCGTTGCTTCCTCGCCTTGAAACTCCATTGCTTTTCTATGCTTTACTCTCTCCCTTCCTACCCGCCCCACCATCACCTTCGCTTCCCTTTCCGAACTCTGCTATGCTATCCCTTTCGCTCTCTCCTGTGCTTGGATTATTCCATGCTTTCCCTCTCGCTATGCGCTCAGGTAGCAACAAGTACCAAGGCCTCATCGTGTGGCCCCAATTGCTCTCTGTCGAGGGTTTTTGGAAGCCTGAAGGACCGTTTAACAATGCATACCTAGGATATATTGTGACAAAGTAAAGCAGGAAGCTGCATAGCTTGGTATTATAACATTTTGACGGATAAACATAGCAAAAGGAAGTGGTCTTAAAGAGCAAACATATGTAACAGGTGTCATTACTTCGGCCACGGACCTATTCCGCTAACAAAAGCGTGATGGTGCTTTCAAGGCCGATTGCTCGTATGTTAGAGCTTTGTGTTGCTGTTTTCAACCACGATCAAGGTGATCTGACTGCAGCTCTCGGAGGAGACCAGTAAGTTGGGCCGTAAAATGCGCAATTGGCTAGAACAAGCTTCTCCAAGAAGAGAAAGCTGAGACGAGTGGACGATTGGGCATGTACGAATAGAAACACGGAGGTTTCCGTGAACTCTACGCATAGCGGATAACCCGACAAAATCTGACATATCCTGTCTGACATCACGAAAACTCGAATTCAGGTTCTTTTTGTCTTGTATAATAAGGTGTCACTGTCCCACAAGGGACGATCGCGGTGAGGCCTGCGTGAAGTTGTCTAGCTACCAGGGGAGTAGCCGGAATATTTTTTCCGACTACACCCCTGTCATGTGGGCGGCTTGCACCAGTTGTGCAAAGCTGAACTAACAGCGGAGCTTGTGGCCGTCCTAGATTATTAAGGCGAAAGCCTTTAATGTCTCATGCTCACGTCCGTCCGGTGTCCGCCCGTCCGGTGTCCGCCCGTCCGGTGTCCGTCCGTCCGGTGTCCGTCCGTCCGGTGTCCGTCCGTCTGTCCGTCCTTCCGTCTGTCCGTCCGGTGTCCATCCGTCCGGTGTCCGTCCGTCCGTCTGTCCGTCCGTCCGTCCGTCTGTCCGTCCGTCTGTCCGTCCGTACGGTGTCCTGTCCGTCCGGTGTCCGTCCGGTGTCCGTCCGTCTGTCCGTCCGGTGTCCGTCCGTCCGTCCGTCTGTCCGTCCGTCCATCTGTCTGTCCGTCTGTGCGTCCTTCCGTCCGTCGTCCGTCTGTCCGTCCGTCCGTCCGTCTGTCCATCGGTCCGTCTGCCTCGCGTCTCGCTGCGATTCGCGGTAAAAAAATTAAAAAAAAAACGCACACACATTCGGTTTGCGTGTTATCCCACTGAGAGTGTAAAAGATAAAAGACATGGCCTAGTCAGTGGAATGGCCACACGCTTTTCGCCGAACACACTTTGGAATGTACAAAGTGTCCTTCAATTTTATCATGGTCTTTATTAGCAATGTCTTAATTAGCATGGCTCTCTCTCTCTCTGTACCTGTCTGTTCTTTCTCCCTATTTATTTCTCTCCCTTCTCTCCGTTTATATGTTCTGTGCTTTACGGAAGGTACACACAGTGAACAAGCCTACGATGTATATCCATAGTGTCAACCTCAATGGGTGTGCTGGCCGCGGACCTTATCATCCACCAAATTGCTGGGCGATGCAGAAAAATGTGCTATAACTACCCTCATTTCTTGGAATGTACGCCGCGAAGAGTAAACTGTCTCTATTTATAGTAGGGGTGTGCGAATAGGGAACGTTGGAGCCGAATCGAATACCAATCGATTGGTGGTGACACCGAATCGAATACGAATAAGAATCAAATATTCGTTCGAACTAGTTGTCGAATAGCAAGGAAACCATTTCTAGAACAGCCCTACATTTCCAGAGCAATTTATTTGAAACAAATATTCACTAACCTTAACAAACGAACATTACGATTGTCCTTTATCCAGCAAAAAAAAAAAAAATGCCACAATTATGTAAACTGGGTTGTAAACTTCAGTATTCAAGCTCATAAGTCGTCATCACCTTTTAAATAAAACTCAGACATAAAAATGAAAGAATGTTCCATCAATCAACATCGTCGTGAATCCCATGATGATGATAGTGGATTCAGACGCTTCGGCGAAACTGAACTTATAAGCAAGAACGCCTTCATCCGGTGCACAGTAAAGCCTGGATAGACCCGTAAGTGCTTTGGATTGTATGTGTCTTAGTAATTCAGTAATTAAAACAACAAAAAATGATCCCTCGCTGTTACAACGTTTTGTTCTTTCAGGTTCTTCCGGTCGGTGCGGATTATTCGAAAAGTATTCAAAAAACATTCGGTATTTCGAATACGCACTATTCGATTCGAGCACCGAATCGAATGCAACGCTGCTCGATTCGTTCTTCGAAATTTTCGGAATATTCGCACGCCCCTAATTTATACTCAATCATTAGATGGAAGAAGAGGGCTGGAAGAGAGAGCGCGCCGACCGAGATATTGCGTTTCACGCGCTGAGGCGCAGCTTAGTTTTCTGGTCACGCGAACCGGCGGAATGAAAAGCTCCCTGTTAAATTTTCTAAGTTTCATGCTAAAAGCATATCATCATCATCATCAACCTGACTACGCCCACTGCAGGGCAAAGGCCTCTGCCATGTTCTGCCAATCATCCGGTCCTGTGCTTTCTGCTGCCTCGTTATACCTGCGAACTTCTTAATCTCATCTGCCCACCTAATTTTCTGTCTCCCCCTCACGCGTTTGCCTTCTCTTGTAATCCAGTCAGTTACCCTTAATGACCAGGGGTCATTCTGCCTACGCGCTACGTGCCCTACCGATGTCCATTTCTTGTTCTTGATTTCAACTACGATATCCTTAACCCCCGCTTGTTCCCTGACCCACTCTGCTCTCTTCCTGTCTCTTAAGGTTACACCTATCATTCTCCTTTCCATCGCTCGCTGCGTCGTCCACACTTTAGGTTCAAAGCATATAGCTGAAACTGAAGGCGTACTATGCGCATTTTATTGTGGGCCCGATCAAGATGATGTGTTATTTTAATGGCTGCAACCTACCTCTGGGTTTATGAAAGGGAAAACTGACAACCACCCGTTTGTAGCACGAAGCTACAAGGAAATCCGTACGGATTTCTCATAAAGAAAAGCTTCTTAGTTGCCGAAAAATTCGTCCTGGTCCGGGGTTCGAACCCGGGACCAAGGCTTTTCCGGGGCCGTCGCTCTACCAGTTGAGCTAACCAGGAAGCTAGCAATTGGCAGCGCGAGGGCGAATTCATCGACAACTCGAAGCACATGGACAAAAGTAATGCAAATGAGTTCTGCGGAAACCCGCAAGGTGGCGGAAGGGTTATGAAAGGGAAAATTGACAACCACCCGTTTGTAGCACAAAGCTACAAGGAAGCTACCACGGAAGCTACTACTACAAGGAAGCTACTCCTACAAGGAAGCTAGCATGAAGCTACCTCTGGGTTTACATCCGACTACTCCGCGGAACTCGAAACCCCGTAACCTTGTGACACGGCTTGTATGGGTAAAAATGCATGGCGAGGTTCGAAACACGTCACGCGATTCGGATTACGTTTGTGTTTTCATGTACTCAACAACAATTTTCTCTGGCACTGAATGAACAAACAGAGTTTGAAAGCGTTTTGGTTTCTCCAGACAACCTAGCCCACAAGGTAGGTACTACCGAATACGCGGTTTTCGCTACCGCGCAGGTCGACCCCGTGATCAAGCGCACTGGACGTAAGGTCCTTTGCACCGACTGCTTTTTAAACTTCATCAAAGAAACAGGACCTACTTCTTGAAATTTATTTTATGCCGCAGGAGATACTTGCACCGAAAAAAAACTAAAAAAAAAACAAACGATTAGCTCAGCTTCTACGTGTAATGCTTTCATATTGGAATCAAGTGCCGACAGTGTGAATAATATCTGAGGTTTTACGTCCAAAAACCACGAAATAATTATGAGAGACGCGCTAGTAGAGGGCTTCAGGAAATTTTCACCATCGTGTTCTTTAACGTGCACTGACATCGCACAGTACACGGGCCTCTCCCATTTCGCCTCCATCGAAATGCGACCGCAACGGCCAGGATCGAACCCGCGACCTTCGGGTCAGCAGCCGAGCACCCTAGCCACTGTTCCACCAAGGCAGACACCCCTAAACCTAAAAAGAAACAACCTAGAAATATATATACTTTAAATAGAGCACTTGGAAATGGGTATTGTTGTGTTATTCTCTAGTGTTAAAGTTGCATTTATGTACCCTCATTCCCTAGTTAACCTAGCGCGAATGACACGGTACGGAAATGCGTTCTGCCGTAATTTTCACGTAAAGCTGTTTTTTTTTTCTGCACAGGAAAAAAAAAAGCTAAAAAAAAAAGAATTAACACAGATTCTACGTGCAACGCTTTTGTATTGGCTCAAGCGCCGGCAGGGAGAGAAAAAAACACTAAATATATATTTTTAAATAGAGCACTCGGAATGGGGCATTCTAGTTATTCTCGAGTTATAAAATGGTATTTCTGTATTTTCCTTCCCTAGTTAATCTAGTGCGAATGATAATGTCAGACGTACGGGGGCTCCCTCCATTTTCACGCGAAGTTGTATCCTTCACAAAGCGCATCTTTGTTTTTCGCATGTTGTGCAAACGTCCTCATAATTTCTCTTTGAATCAGTCATCGTAATGTTATAGTTGCATGACTCTACATTTCGATGATCAACATAAAGCCGCAAGCACTGTACGATTACGCGATGTATTAACTCATTTCATTGTATGAATGAACATTTATGCTAATGCTCTCTCTTTCTCAGACCCGCATGCCGATGTACGTAGCGCACTACCCAATCGGCACGACCTGTCAGAGAGAGAGAGAGAATAAAGATAAAAGAAAGGCAGGGAGGTTAACCATGGCTGAGCCCGGTAGGCTACCCCTGCACTGGGGAAGGGGGGTAAGGGGAATAAAAGTTAGAGAGAGGAGGAGAGAGAAGTCACTGTTGCCGTCGAAGTAACGGCAGTTCTGAGCTTAACATCACAGATGGTGCGTCAGTCCCTGGGCGTAAACCAGAGCAGCGCATTCGTTGCTTTACGCAACTTGTATGCGCGGGTCCGTGAATCCAAAATCTTGTCGATGGTGAAGCCATGGTGGTGCTGGTAGTGTTGTCAAGCAACAGATTTCTGAAGGCTTGCGAGAAGTGGTGGTGATGGTGTCGATGGTGTCGGGCAGTTGCAACACGCTTCTAGCTATCGGTGTCTGCATCTTGCTCAGCAGCACGCGAATAGCACTCACTAGGGTGCTGACCATGCCCATAACTTGTCTGTCTTCGTCCGTCAGCTTATGAGGTACCGATGATGCCTCTTCGAAGGATTGCCCTGTTATTCGAAGAGAGATAGCAATACTGAAGAAAAGGGTTAGAGATGACATCTCACACCGAGAAGCTGCTGCATCTATTACGCGACGACGGTCCCGTCGCCGGCGCTGCACCAAAGCCTTCAAAGCCTCGTTGCCTCGCGAACCACGTCCAAAACCACCTCCACCTCCTCCACTCAGGCCAAGCTCTGTCGGGTCTATGGACAAAGACGCGTCTGCTAGCAATGGAGCTGCCGTTTCGTTCCTACCACCCAGTCCAAACGCAGCCGTGTCTAAAGCCAGTGACGCTACTACCAGCAATGCAGTTGACGCTTGGCCCGAACTCCCAAAGCTGCATGCACCTGACGAGCGACAACAGACTTCGACAGTGAAGGACCTGTCAGAATTTTCACCATTACTACCAGGTAGGCAGTGCCACTCACTCTAGCCACTCAAAGTGGTTTTATCAGCTCTCTGTAGAAAATTAGTGGCCACGTAAACCTTAATCTAACAATGTTTATTAGTTATGAAAGGAAGAGAAGCTTTCCTTCGCCTGTTCATTTTTTCAAAAGAAATTTGCATAGATTTTATTTTTGTTGTTTCGTGCTATGAACGGATGGGTCACGTTTTTTTTTTCTTTAATTTCTCCCCATTACAGTCTTTCGCAGAATAATATACAGATATCTTACCACGCCAAGTGATTCGGTGGGTTTTTAACCATCCGAACATGGGTTATCGTAGGCACAGTCGCACTTACTGGGGAATCGAAATGTAGCAGTTTTTTTTTTTTTTGCGAGTATCGCAATTAAATTACTTATAGCCGCCATTCATGTAATACATCGATGCCTATGACATGCAATAAATAAATAAATAAATAAATAAATAAATAAATAAATAAATAAATACACACAGTCTCACGTCAGAGTCTACCAATAGGCAAAGGCACGCGCACAGGCATGATTGTAGGGAAATCTAGGCAGACGGCTGCTCTGCGAAGTCATTCATGACAGGGGCGTAGCCAGAAATTTTTTTCGGGGGAGGCACCTCCTTGAAATGGTCATTTTTCGCTCTGCATGCCATGGCGAAAAAAAAATTTCGAGGGGGGACACGTGTCCGGTGTGCCACCCCCTGGCTACGCCACTGATTCAGGGTCGAAAAAAAAAAGAAGTATGGAAGGAATACAGAAACGCAGAAGAGAAAGAAAAGAAGCAGAGAAGGAAGAATACGAACTGTAAGGGCGTAGGTAAAAAGAGATGTGCACGGGATATCATCACAAGAAGTCTTGGCTACTAAGTAATCCCAAAATTAGCACTGTAGTAGCGTGAGTTGATAGCATACGGCTTTCTAATAAAATTGTTTATAACTGCCGTAGTGACACATTATTTTTGTAAAACTTTTGGTCTACTAGCAAACATTTCACATCTTATCTATCCGTGTTTGACATACGGTTGACGCTGAGCGAGCAAATGTGTCTATGCTTATAAATTATATAACTTTGAGGCTTAATGCTGCTGCTTACTTTTTCACGCACAATTTTACCTATCTGAACACGCAGCCGTGAGATTCAACCGAGGTAAAAGTCTATCTTGAAAGAACCCCTCGAGATAACCACAATTTAATCGTAAGTTTTCGACGAGGTTATAAACGAAGAGTTGTTCTGACATGCTGGACACCAAAAACATAATTAATTTAATTTAAGATAAGCCCTGCGTGCCTCTAGGTTCTAAGAGGCGACAAACTGCCGCTGGAAACTTGTTTCAGATATATCGGGCCAATGATTTCATTATGTACGATCACGGTACAAGGGAAAACGTACTGCGCTACTCTCAGGTAAACGATCTTGTTTTTTTTATCTATTATCCATGTATCAAAATAATCTGTCAGTTCCGCGTTATTACGTTTCACGCACGCTCTCAACACTCCCATGTCTTTCTCCTTTCCTCTTGGTTAAACTCGTGGGGAGGAAGTATTCCCGGTAAGTCGGGATGAAGTGGCTCTTGTACCTTGGGTAACCCAAGCACGCATGCCCAGGTTCTTGTGAAAGGTTCAAAGTGCTTTGCCCCGCGTCTGCAGCGGATGACTGGGACGCGATGTTTGTGTCTCGGAACAAAGGCCTCAAGGGGCCATTCTCAGATTTGCCCATACAGGGGCCATCGAATCACCTTCCATTTTACAGTAACTCTAGTCTTAGTTGTAGCCAAGAGACATCCCCGACTAGACCACCGGAGTAAAAAAAAATTGCGCACTAAAATTTTCTTTAGACAAAGCATCTGAAAGACGTGTCTTTCCACTAAGACAGAGGACTGGCGAATGCTAAGGTGCTGAAAAGGGCGTGAATATACAAGACGATCTGTTCGAAGATAAGAAATTACCAAATGCAAGTTGGGAGCTGGTGATGAAAAGGTGCGACTGAAACAAGTCTACAATCGAGCCAATACGAAACGAATACGCCTTTGTTTTGTGGTATTTGCTGCTTGATGTCCTTGTTTTAGTAGCGCTGTTTCATACACCTGACGGTCATCTTTTGGATGCCTGTGCTCTTCGTGACGCGAGTGGTTCTGGATTTTCGTGGCTCGGGTATTGCGCCGCCTCCTTCGAGAGGTGACGCCAAGGAACGAGACCAACCAATCTGCTTTGCCGGTAGCCATTTCATGCTTACATTTACTCTCGATTACGTGACAGCCGGTCATTTTTAGTTGTCCGCAAGCTTCTCAGCGTTATCCAGTTTACCGGCTTGCGGGACGGGAAAGCATACGAGCCCATCAACAGCTCGTGGACACATGACTTAAGCAGAAACATTCCGTATGAAATCATACCGCCGCCGCACGACTTGAATGAAAGGCAAGGCTCAGCTTGGTGTAGCATGTAAGTCGACCCACTTTATCGAAATTTGAAATTGTGAGATGGGGTCCGACGGGTCCGACTTAAAATTCGAACCTAAAGTACCTAAAGCAGTTTCGTTTGTAAGTCGACCGAAACAAAGGAAAAATCAGGCACGCTGTGGCATGTTTACGACATTATGTTTAATTTCTGTCTCTACCTGTAGCACATACCATATTTTCTCGGGTATAAGCCGCAGCCGCAGCCGCAGCAAAGGTTCACGGAAAATTGCCTAAAAATGATCTATTGCCGCGAAGGTAGATTTTTTGCATAGCTTTGAAGCTCTGCCGTGAACCCACCTTTTGCATACCGGCATTGGAGTTTTTCTTCGGCGACAGCGCAAATAATTTTCCTTTATGAAATGCGCTCACACGTGTTTCCTTATTTTTTTTTTTTTTGTCGGGCGATTTCAGGGAGTCGATCTACATTTCCAGTCGACTTGCAGTCGTGTGAATACGGTACTTTGCCAGCAGAATCTCAAGACATCGCGGCCGCATTCCGGTAGCGGTATCACGCATGTCACTGTGTATACCGGAATCCCGGACAAGCTAAAACTGTCTGTTGCTTGCAGGAGACGCCGCCAGCCTATCCCTTGGATCGCGTAAAGACGAAATTTGCCCTCTTTACGTCCGAGGAAGACCTAATGGCGGACCCGCATGACGTGGACTACCTTGTTGCCAGACTGGGAGGCAACGTAGTGGTGCACTACATCGTTCCACAACCAACCATGCAACATCTCGATTTCGCTGCTGGGTACAAGGCGACTGAGATCTTGCACAATGTTGCCATCGATATCGTCCGCAGGTGCGCTGATTCACGGTCATGAATTGAAAGGAGAGAGAGAGAGCGAAATTTATTAGAAGGCCGAGAGGTCGGCCTGAGTTTCTGCGCTGTGGCCTGCTACTCAGCACAGGGGAAAAGGGAAAGGGAAGAAAAGAGTGATGATGATGATGGGGTCAGGAAGAGGCTGATGCGTATGTACAATGACCACGTAACACACAGTGGTCTGGTTTATTCGAGTGCAATGAAAGAAAGCGGCCACACGTGGCTGCAGCAAAACGTTGAGCTCCGCGAAGAAAAGAGGACGAAAACAAGAGCACGGACGCACATATGAAGCGCTGATGCGGGTGTGTTCCCATTTTAAAACGGTAACGTTGAAACAGCTCGTTTAGCGGAAACTCTGGAGCAGGTGTTCGGCGTCATTGGCTGTGAGCGAAAAATCAGCGTAGTCCGTGAGGGAAAAATGTAATAATAATATCTGGGGTTTTACGTCCCAAAACCACTACATGATTATATGAAAGACGCCGTAGTGGAGGGCTGAGGGAAAATGTGAGATAGCTGCAAATGATGACAACAAATAGTTTCGGTCCGAGTGGGAAATCGAACCCAGGACTTCCGTGCGCCAAGCAGGTGTTCTAGCACAGAGCCACGCCCGTGCTCGGAATCCTTCAAAAAAAAAAAAAAAGAGTATACGAATGTTATGTAGTGCTAGGAGTGTCATTAACACATGCAATATCACGTGAAAGAAGCGTATAATCACACCAGTATTCAAAACATGTGAATTGCGCGACAAATGGTTGGTTTAGAGGCCCACTAATTGCAAATAACGCAGGGATAAACAACGATCATTATCAACAACAGCCCCAACAACGTGTCTGCGCAGGTGCGCGTCTTACCTTACGAACTCTTAGTGGTTACCTCACCGACTCACATAAGGAAAAATTACGATGTAACGATCATTTCGCACTGCACTTGCAGCAGGCATTCCAAGACAGTTGAAAGGGCCGATTTACAGGGGCCCAGACGTTCCTTTCCTCGTGGCATGATTTAGGGGTTTACCGAGAAGCTAAGCCACTCTAGCTATTGAGAAGGCGATAAGAGCGGTGTCCGATTACGCTATCGCGTTCTACTCATGAAGGCGAACCTCAAGCATCCTTCAAGCTTCTTGTGCAGTCTTTTTTGTGCCGTTTAAAATTTTGCTGATTCTATTAACCGACTATCTCAGCAATATGCCTTGCTACACGTGCTTTTTCTCCGTTCGTCGCCTCTGGTCCGTGAACCTATTTTTCCTGCTGAAAAATCTACTCAAAAGAAGATGCACGTGAAAACCATTTTGAATGGCCGTCTTGAACAAACTCTGAAAATTGAGCTGCAGCCCATGGTGCTGAGCTGAATATGGCCAGCCTCCGTTTTAGAATTATATAAAAAAATGTAAATGAGTGAAGGCGAAGCTGGCTATACTCATATAGAACAGGCGCTTGAACATTCACAGGTGTAGTGCCACAACAGTAGCATATTTACAAAAAAATACGGCTCTGCAATTGAACACCAGAGACTGATCTGAACCGGTGCTTAGCCAGAGTTGCTCTGTAACATTCAGCGGTTAAAATACAACACACACTTACAGAACACTGTACTCCTTAGCTATTTACATATTTGCATGCCGGTGTGCACCAGCGGTTAGCCCACGTAGTACATCAACATTCATTGGCATTCATATACAACAGATACTAACTGGCAGAATACTGCCTGGAAGTTTACTTACAATTTACACGCCATTCTGAATTAGCGGAGTGAGAGAAGAAGTCTTAGCATAACAGCACTCATCAACTGAGTCACTGGTTACGAGTCAAGATAGCATTGTAGCTTCAAAACAAACTACCACCATGCGAAATGAGCAACTATAAGAGTATGGCAAACACGAAGCCACCGGTTGATAAGCAGCGCTCCCATAGACACCGAAGGGGTGCACAAAGAAACCACGAGCCTACAAAATTTTATGGGCTTTTTGCTGTGTTTTCGATTGTACATAAGGAATGGCAAAGACAAAAAAAAAAACAGTGTTGATCCCTCCGTCATAGGAATCGGTATAACGCGAAAGTGAAACGTGTCTTTACAGAAGTAGTTGAATGTTTACTCTGCATTGATATAAGAGAGCTTGCACAATGTCTATTGGTGTTTGAGAGTTATAACCCCGTTTAACGTGGATTCACCCACGTTGACGCTTGATGATACATCTGTTTCCCGACGACTAATGCCCATGATCAACGATTAAACAAACCCTTGTGGTCATAGATGCTTGTGGTAGCTGTACGGTGAGATCAGAATCAGAGAAAGCGGTGTGACAGCCAGAAGAGCGTCATTGATTGGACGCCGGACTTGGGCTAAGGTCGGCTACTCGCGGCATGTTAGTTATTGAACACCACTGCCCGTATAACTGCCCGACCAGAGGGAAACGCAACGCGCGTTGTGTCTTCCCCGTTGGCCGGCTGCGATTTTTTGCGTGGCGAGCTAGGAACGCGGACTCACTGCCACGCGGAGCACTCGCGCGTCGCAGAGATATTTTTTCTATGGAAAGATGGTATGAGCGAGGGCGATGTTAGGGGTAAGTTCGCCACCTGGCAGTGTGTTAATGCGTCGACAAAATTGCCCTCCTTTTCCTACGCGCCGAATGGGACGGACGCGTAGAAACAACGCTTTCAATAACTAATCATGCATTTCACGGTCATAATGCATTACTTTACTTTAGCTAGAGCACTGTGAGAGGACAGTGGTAGATATAAAAGGCTTGTTTTTAAAGCCTACACAGTATGTGACCGTGGCGCAGTGGTTAGCGCGCCCGGCATCTCTTGTCATGGACCTAGAGGTCGTAGGTTCGACTCCCGTTGACGGAACTTTTTTTCTTTGTGTTCTGATCATCTGCAATTTTTTCGACGTCATTTCCGGTACGGAAATACTTCACTCAAATCTTGGTGGACCCCGGCATAAAACACTTTCGTGTTAAAAAAAAGTTGGCGAAGCTTGGATTAAGCCGCGCAAGGTCTTGAAACATCAAAACTGGACGATTCTGAACACTAATCTGGTGGCTTCTAGGTTGTTTCTAGGCCTTAGCTAACTGATGAGGATTGTTTCTAGACTGCTTCTAGGTCGTTGCTAGGCTTTAGCTGGGTGATGCTGGATTTTTCTACGTTGATTCTCAGGACAAAGAGGTTCCAGGTAAACCACAGTCCGTCACAGACACGACACCGGCACGTCATCGTTGGCGTAAGCCCTCCATCGCTGGGGTCTTCTCGCAGCCGCCGTTGCCTTTGCCGTTCCCTAGTAATCTCTCGTTTTACGTACTCGTGGTCTTCGTCTCGCCGCCTTCGCTTTGCAGCCATTTGTTGGGCTAACTGTTGCCTTCTTCATTATTAGTGAACCAGTGGGGCGTGGTGGTATTTGCCCAATTTGGGTGGCACATGAAAGTTTATGACGATGATAGTTTTCTGATAGGCCGTGGCGCATACCCGTTTTCTCATAAGCGGCACAAATTACGGCTAGCCTTAAACAACTTCGCTCTTAACAGAATTCCGGATCCGGTGCTTTCTCAAATATTGTATACCTTCCATGTGTTGTTCCAGACTGCCACGAGAACGTCTTCCACGGGAAACCTTCGCGCAGTCAACAGCTTGGTGGCTACATGGATCGCCGTGCCAGCATGCGACTGCTAGAGCTGACCGAACTCCTGCGAATGACAGAAGAAAGCACATACGCAACACCTCCCTCCTGGCATGTTTATAGGTGATGCAATCATAGATGAAGTACTGCTACCACATTTACTCCAATCTAACGCGTACGTTTTTTTTTTTTTCAAACAAAGCGAGTCAGAAACAGGAAACATGTTTACAGCGCCGGTAAAAGCCTCCCATCTGACGGCTTACACGCAGTGTCATCGCCATCACAAAATGGCGATGACGCAAATTTTGTTGCGAGTTCACGCACATTGATTTCGTGCGAGAATGGGACCTGCGTGTGTTGTAGTATATGTTGTTCCCAACGAAGTGCAAATGTCGATGCGCCACTTTCATCATGCAAGTTCATGTCAAAGGAATATTGTTACCCATGTTTAAGGTAGCTGCATCGCATCATTCTTGCGTGACTGATGCCCGTGATCATTAGCAGTAGAAACAGAGCTTCAGGCTGTATGTTGACGAGGAAAACTTCCCTACGTGCCGAAAACAGAAATATATCCTGATCTCAAAGACAAGCTTGCAGTCTTTCTCAAAGGGGCACTAAAGAAAATATTAAACTTGGTTGCATTGATGTTTTTCCTGTGTTGGAGCGTATCTTCGCTTTCTGCGTACCAATAAACGAATTTTCGGCGTCAAAAAAGCCAACGATTCTCCCTTGTGATGGTGCTCAATTTGAATCGCCCGCGCCGAATTGAGCACTTGACGACACCACCTTGCCTGTCGATTTTTGATCGATCTATCTTGTCGAATACTAGTCGATCTAGCTGCTTGCTACGAAACAATATAATTGAGGAAATGGTCACATGGGCGTTGCTGAATTACAGTTATTAACAAAGAATTTATTATATCCCGCGAGAATAGCAAAAGTGAAATGACTTGCTTCAAGAACACTTCAAGGACACTGGTCTACGCAAGGAAACTCCGGTGTGCGTTACAGTCTAAAAGAGCTTCTACAAATTAGGCAGTCAGTACTCAGCAGAGTGGCGCAGTGGAAGCGTGCTGGGCCCATAACCCAGAGGACCGTGGATAGAAACAACGCTCTGCTACAATTTTTTTTCTCACTACACTTTTTAAAAGTTTTATCAAGACGACATCACTGCACAGCTGTAACATATATACAGGGTGTACTTATGTTACATTAGCGGAGAGAGAGAGAGAGAGAGCGAATTTATTAGAAGGCCGAGAGGTCGGCCTACATTAGCGGATGGGGCATTCTATGCAAGTAATGAGTTGCTTTACATATATTCGTTGTAATCCGATTTTCTAACACGGAAGAAAACAAGAGGAAGGAAACGAGGGAGAGCCATTGCCGATGCGTTCAACACAAGAAGAATGCATTAAATAGCACCTGTGGACGAGCTGCCGTCTTGATGGAAGTTAAAAAAGTATAGTAAGCAAAAAAAAAAAATTCTAGCAGAGCGTGGTTTCGATCCACGGACCTCTGGGTTATGGGCCCAGCACGCTTCCACTGCGCCACTCTGCTGAGTACGGACCGACTAATTTGTAGCACTTGTTTTATACTGTAACGCATACCGGAGAGAGTTTGCGTAGACCAGTGTCCTTCACGCATATAGACGACGTGAACCGGTCGCTATAATTGCGTGCGACTACCGCCGCTCTATATTAGAAGAAAAAAGGAAAGCGAAGGCAGATACGCAGCCTCGTCCGGCCACCTGTAGTGACAGCTGTTGGCGTAATACGGCTACGTGGTATAAAGTTACGACTGTGACTATCCGGGCCATCCATCCAGTTAAATCCGCGGTGTTATTATTTCTTTTTTAAACTGTCGTCTTCCTCTCGAGTATTTCCCGTTCGAATGAATAATGATCCTGTCAGTAACTATTACTTTATTCTTGGTCGCTCATACTGCAGTTCGACTGAAGGAAAAACAAAGAATGATGTTAAAGAGGTTTTATTATCATTATCTTTCCGTAAACATGACATGACAACGAAGTGTTCGATTCTCTGAAGAAGAAGAAGAAACAAATCTAATAACCCACCAAACAAATTACATTGTCAAATAAAACGTATACTTTACGAAACACTGGATCAAACCAAATCAAGCGTATCGATATTTGTAGAGGCGATAGATTTAACAAATCATATGGGCATCATTCGTGTAGAAACTACGGAAAGCGTGATGTCAGTTTTTTTTTTCACTTTTCTTGTCTGTAATTTGACCGTCACCACTGCACTCCACATTTGTTCATGGCTGCAGCTTTGGTAAGTAATTACAATGATACGCCCAAGGGCAGTCTTTTTCTGAAATTATAAATTATGCGATTCAATTATGCAAGTTCTGAATTGTGTGATACCAACTATATATATCTCATCAGTCTGTCCTTTCGCAGGCTTTTTGTTTGTGAGTCGCGACTCTTCATCATCATTATTATAACCTCCTTACTAATAATATAATAATGGTTGGGGTTTTACGTCCCAAGATCACGACATGATCATGAGGAACGCCTTAAAAGGGCACTAAAGAGAAACCGGAAGTTGAGCTGCGATGGTAGATTATCTTATTAGGATTACGACGGTACCAGTGTTACGGCGAGCAGAGCTTTTGTAAGCGAGACAATAGCGAAACACCGAAGGATGGGTGCGGACGCCCCTTCGGCGTTTCCGCGCTAGGTGCTCGTGACGTAGAAAATCACTAACGCAGACGGGTCGTGATTGGTCGACAGTGATTTAATGCTGCTAATAGAAACGCCCGATGAAATTTCCTCTTAAACGTCCATAAACAGTACTCGGCACCCATTTAAGCCGTGCCACACAAGGAAGTACCAATTTAACGCAAAACTAAAATAAAAATCCACGCATCTCCATGAAGTGAATCATGACTAGTGGGCGAAGCTCTGGGTATCGTATGGGTGAGTAATCGTACGTTGCCCGAGCGTTGCCCCATATAATGTACATTGAGTGGACATAAAGGGGCATAAAGAGTCGATGACGAAGCTAGGTCCTAAGGTCCCATAATGTCCACGTTGAAGTCGTCGCAACTAATATAGAGGCTTTGTGCTTGTAGGTGTTTTATATTGTTTCGTCACAATTATGATTGATGTTCGTCTAGCGTAAACCTTTTTTGTGATTCACATACACACATATGTTTCGACTATAGCAACGGTTTTCTATATACCATGACAGCGGACAGTGAGAGTCGACCACAAAGTTAGGTTCTAAGGTCCATAATGTGTACGTTGAAGTTGCCGACTAGTATAAAGGGTTTGTGCTTGTAGGTATTTTAAATTGTTCTGTCACAATTATGATTGATATTAGTCTATTGTTAAACCTTTCTTTGTGTCTCACAAATGTTTGGACTAGCCGTGACAACAACCACCGTGGACGGACGAGCCTCGCCCTTAAGGTCTTCGCCCCTAAAAACAAAAGAAGAAACGACATGGCGCTGCCGCGCTGCATACGGCCGTGATGGTTTCGGTTTTGCTGCGCGCATCAGTGTGCGTGCTTCGCGCTCCAGCTACTCTCCTGCGTTGGTTTCGTTTAATCCCAAAATGACAGACCCTGGTATGCGTTGACCTATCGGCCGGAAACTTCTCCCACTGGCATCGACACTGGATGGAGGCATCGACTCCGGCATTTACCTGGAATCTTGGTACACCGCTTCGAGTACGGCCTGTCGTCGTTGCGTTTGGCGGAATCTCGACGGGGCAGTCGCAAACACCCCGTTCTGCGCGGCGTCATGAACGGGAGACTTGCGCCAGGACCTGTCTTCACATGAACGCAAGCAAAAGTGTTTCTAGGCACTCGATACAGTGGCCTGCCATGAAAGATCTCCGAAGTCGACGACCCTCCGGAATCGACACGTACCTCGTCTCCAGGGTTCTCGGAATCAATTTGCCAAAATGTGGGACTTGTACGTCGTCACTGAGCGGAGGCATTTGTGGACCCAATTGGGCACCCCGTCCATGCTCACAATCGGATGACGCGCTAACGCGTTCTCCTCTCTGGAAGTATCGGCTTGAAGGCAACCGATGTGGACGGTGGCGTGAGCCGGCTGTACACAAACGGCCCAAGGCGTCTGCTCAAGGTCAGCGGCCGTGTCGACCCAACTGTGTCGTTTCACGTGGTGCCGCGCGATGAGCCCCGTCGTTCGCAATGGCTTACCGCTGTGCCCATGATTAAACGGCAGAAGAAGGAGCCAGAGAAACCGATGGTATGTTCTCTGCACTTCTCGCCATCGGATTAGGTGTACAATCCTACGCTTGGGAAGGCTCTCGTCAGTACCAGTGGCTTGCTGAAGCAAAAGGATTCTTCCCGGTTCCCTGCAAGTGGCACATCTGACTGAAGCATTGGACATGATAGAAGTGTGCAAGTTCAAGTGCGACGCACAAGTGTTGGTGAGTATAGTGCATTGGTCATGACTAGAGACCGGATTATAGGCAAATGCCTATTTTTTTCCTTGCGTTCCTATCGTGCCACTTTGATATATGAGCATGAATTAGGGGTCAAGGAGGGCTTTTATAGTGTTTTTATAGTGCCTATAAATGCCTATTTTTGGGGTTTGTGCCTAAATGTCTATAAGTGCCCATAAATGCCTATTTTCAGAATTGGTGCCTATAGAACGCTATTTAGCCTCAAATTTTGCTTTCGAGCACAGTTTGAGACCGCAATTCATGTTACCGGGCAAAATTGACCTTTTGGAACTTGATGGGGTGCAACAACCTAGTTCCCTAGTTCAACAAAATCCGGGAAGCAACCGGTAGCAGCAGTGAAATGGGACGCGCCGGCCACCTTACCCACCGCACTGACATGGCGCGAGCGGTTGGAGCAAGGGAGAGGAAAAAACGCTATTTCTGCAACCCTAAATGGGGGGCACGTCCCAGCGTGTACAGTGGAATGGGGAGAGGAAAATAAAGGCGGAAAGAGGAGAGGGGAAAAAGAGGAGAGTGGCGTCTATGGCCGAGGACGTGGCGGGCGTCTTTTACCGCCGTTTTTCCAGTCCAGTGTTCCCATGGAACTGAAGCACCTCCTTGAAGACTTGGGCGTCGTGGGGGGCAGAAAACAGGAGGTGCCTGCGCGCAGCAGCAGGAATATGGAGAGCGAATGCGAAACCATGGAGTGCCGTCAGGGGAAAGTAGAAAGTAGGTAAAAAAAATCAGATGTGCACATGGCTTTTGTTTCGCTTGTAATTTACTCTTAAAGGGCGCTTCACCAGATCACATGAGAAATTTTATTCAGATACTGGAAGTGTTCGCGTGCCCAAGGAAGAGCTTTGTACCACAAGAACTTTTTAATTTGTTCATTACGAGCCGCGAAAGCATGATGCCGGTAGGTGAGCTTGAAACCTTTGCCACTCGCAAGCCGAATTCCTTCCCTGCCCCCCTTCGGTATGAGTGAAACTCGGAGCCGGAAGATCACACGACGTTGACGCATCAACACGCCATGCGCACGCAAGATTACACTATGTGCACACGACATGCCCAAGCCAGGTCGTGCGCACAAGCGGTGTTGTATCGTTTCGGCGTTCGCTCTATAGTGTACTGCCTGTTTCTCTGGGATGGATCCGTCTCTACGTTTGGAGAGGCTGGCATGGATCCTGTATCCTTACCACGACACAGCGCGTCGCACAGCTGGAACTGCTGTAAGGGACGATGCACGAAAAACATGCTAAGCGTTGTCAGTGCTGGCACCGGCATGACGTGGGAACGGCGAGAACACGAACACAAAAGAAATATAGGCAGCTAAGTCTCGCGTCGCTCTCGATTCGAAGAAAAAACTAAAGACAAACGCGCACACATTCCGTTTGTATGTTTTAATATTTCCATTAACTTTCATTCTTCTATTCAAGCAACAGATTGGACAAATTACACATGTAGCCTCGAATAATTCTCGCAGTTTCATCTACTATACTGTGACATACACAGGACCATTCCTTGTTGAACTTCACCTCCACCACATTGGTGCGCGCTCCCGTGAGATAAAG
Organism: Rhipicephalus appendiculatus; assembly: GCA_030522465.1. Classification (NCBI taxonomy): domain Eukaryota; kingdom Metazoa; phylum Arthropoda; class Arachnida; order Ixodida; family Ixodidae; genus Rhipicephalus; species Rhipicephalus appendiculatus. Next base: position 60,767 of record JALIZH010013339.1, on the reverse strand, counting down.
GGCACGAGGCATCCAGTCTGACATTTCACCTCTTTCCGCGGGGCGTAGCGTTGCAAATCTTGGCAGACGTGATCGTTAGCGCAGTGCATGCATTACACTTCTAGCTCGAAACGCTCAAACCTGGTAAGGGGCCCTTTATGGTGTTCACACAAAGAGGAGAAATTGACCCTGCGCCATTAGACCCGGGCAATACGAGGCTAACAGACCCTTCTGGCCTTTTAGCGGTCTGGCTATTGAATCCTGTGCTGCCCTTCCCAGCCATGAGGAAAAGAAGCAGACCCAGGAGCGTGTTTATTCGATGGTGGACACTTAACTTACCAATCTGGACAATAAAAGGAGAGACCGTGCTCTGGAAACCGTGCCCGAAAAGGGACCATTGCATGGCGATGTTAAATCATTAACGGATTTGTACAATCATAAAATATAACATTTGTTTTTTTCCTGACGTAGACCAGGTCGCGCACGTCCTTATTCGAAAATTTGAGTTTTTGTAAAAAATTTATTGTGCCTATATCTACGATTTTGGGGGGCCTAGAACTGTGTTTTTCCTGCCTATTTTTGGCGCCTAAAACACGATTTTTAGTGCCTAAAAATCCGGCCTCTAGTCATGACTATATGTTTAAACTCTACAACGTTCATTATATTATGAGCCACTGTGTGATAGGCCACACAGTGGCTCATACCCGATAAGCCACACAAATTGCGGCTAGCCTATAAGAGCTTCTCTGTTGAAACTACCCGGTTCTTGGCCAGTCGTCCCAAGGTAGGCTCTTTTCATTGACTTTAGTGTTTTAGTTAGTTCTAAAGAACTAACTAAACCACTCCAAGCACGACGAAGTAAATATCATCGACGTTTCAGACAGTCCCATATAATGCGCTAGGAAAGGAAAAATTGGCATGTACCCGATTGTAGCATAAGGCTACAAGGATGTCCATGCCCATTTCTGAGAAAGTAAAGCTTCCTTGCTGAAGAAAAAAAAAAACCACGCAATCAACCCGTACAGATAGTATAATCAGCAAAGCGTGCGACCCCGGTGTTTATTACTGGGTTAATACGGACGGTTTACTAATTTCTTTCTGCTGATTAATAAAATTACACATACGTTTGGCTTGGGTTAATGGCCATAAGGCTACGACGGAAAGAACCACGTCACTTACCGCGCAGCCAATGGCGTGGCCCTCTTTCTCCTTTATTGTTTTTGGCAGTCTCTCCACATTCGCGCCTGATCTTCTTCATTTTGGCAGCGGAGATGTTTAACCCCAGCATTTGTCCCTGACGGGAGAACAGATATGATCATCATCACGAACCGGTACGCGCTCTCTTCGTCCTCTTCTCCATCTTGTGCTTCGCTCCCAGAACACGTACGCCCATTTGTCCGGTGTGGGATGCAATAACTCTGATGGTCGAGAGAACAATGTACAGGGAGGAAAAGAGAGAAAGAAAGAAAGAGGTGGAAAGACTGAGAAACAGAAAAAAATTCTTGGCGAAAGATATTTCTTGGCGAAGCGAGATTGGAACCAGCGTATACCCACGATCCGAAGGCGTGCGTCCTAACCAATCGGCTATCCTGTCACGTTAGCCGAGAATAGCATAGCCTTGCACAGTATAGTATAGCATGGTAAGAACCGAGAAAAAAGAGAGAAATAGAGAGAAATAGAGAGAAAGACTGCAAGAAAGAGAGAGAATCAAAGAAAGAGAGAAGGACATACAGAAAGAGGAAGCAAACAAGACATAGAGAGAGAGAGATACACTAGGACAGGAAAGGAAGAGAAAGATAGAAAGAGCTAGAGAAAGAAATAGAAATAGACACAAAAAGAAACCGCCAGAACAGAGAGAAGATATAAAAAGAAGAAATAGAGGAAGAGAAAACTAAAGAGAAACAAGGCAGGCCGCCCAGCTCCCCCCCAGGGTGCCTGTGAGCCAGAAGATTAAGATCTACATCTACATCTCCCCACTTCCTTTGGGCATGTCACCACTAGTGCGAAGATGCCTGAACTTTTTATTGGACCAGTGATGAGCAGTGGGGCTTGCCCAGTTTCTGTATGTTTGCGTACATACAACGAAGGAATACAAGTTTCGCCTAGCTATATAAAGCTTCGCTGAGAAATTCGTCATGGTCTGGGGCTCGAACCCGGGACCAATGCCTGGTTGACGCGAGTATGTGACAAACAATTACGGAATTGCGGCGGCATTTGGTTACATTTGTTCTTGTAATCGTAAAACGGTTCCGCAGAAGATAAAAAACCAGCTGCAGCCTATAGGTCACACAGAGTTTCATATAATTTGATTTACTTGCAAGGGCCCATGAACAAGCGTGGACGTACTGTAAATCAGGCAGTACGACCATTGGACTGATATAATGAATTATTGAAACAAGCAAACAATCTAGCCTGGTAAATTATGCTTTGAAAAGTCCACTATCGTTAAGTTCACCGTCATAACCTTGCTTATAGAACGGAAAAATGGACATCGAAAGTCTCATTTTGAAGTTTCGCGCCGAAATCTCTGCACGCGAGTGTCAGCGTGCAAAAATTTTTTTTCTCCTTATTGTCACTAACACCAGCACACGTGGTTGCATTTTAAGATCAATCCGAACTCATTCAACCTGACCCGACGAGGCGTCGTCCATAAGCACACAGCCGCACTTTAGATTTAAAAACAAAAAGAAGGAAATCAACATTACGGTTCGTTTATTTGCAAGGTCCCGCTAACGCCGTTTGTTCTGCAAAGACATGCCGCTCAGAATTCACGGAACGTCCGGTGGCGAACTCCCGCAGACCTGGTTGCAAGGCGGAGAGCGAGTCGAATCGATTCGACCCGACAAGGCAAAGCCGACTCAGCAGTGTGGGCGTCGACGCCTTGACGCACCGAGCGCTGCCCCGGGCATTCATATCCGCGAAGTACGGGAACCGAATGCCACGCGGGTCGCACGTGACAGCGAGTGGGGCGTGACAGCGGCTCCGCTGGCGCACCGCGGCGCCGTCGAGTCGTCGTCGACGAAGGTGCGGGTGCTGCAGGCACGTCGCGGAGCACTCCCTGAGTGACCTGAATGCCCGGCCACCGCGGGGCGATGGACAGTCACCCATCGGGAAGTCCCAATGGACGCAGCGAGCACCGTCGAAGAACCACCACTTTTCGACCACGTCTCGCCTGCATGCAGAGGACGGAAAGATAGTGCAGTTAAGTCATGCATATGAAAAGAAGCAACATGCCTTGCTATGTTATCAGTTCACTGTGGACGAGCTTGATTTCTCCAGATTGTTCGCACACGGCTATTTCTGAAGCCAGCAGAACACGCCTGTACAAAACAAGCAACATTTTCTAGACCGGACACGTCCGAGTCAATTTCTGAGCACAAGAACGCACAAGAGAACATGGACACTGAAGCATGGCCGGCATTACCAAAGATGCAGCCAGAGCCACAGCCAGAACCATAACCACAGCCAAAGTGACAGCACAATCCACAGTGACTCCAATGGTCGCAGCAGACAATTGACCGAGTAAACGACAGCGCTGCTTCCCCACGACTTGACCGAGAAAGACCAGGACACTGCTGCGATAATTCGATCTCTTCTGGATGCCATGCTCATGCTTTGAATAACCTAAATACTCCGACAGCCAGAACTGCCCTCGAACTGCTGAATGTTATTAATGCAGTGTTCTCAGCGTTCCCCAATCGAATGTCATAGTGCTTAAACATGTTATGTCAGAGAAGCTCCGGCCATCAGTGACTGATTGTACCCTTTTTGTACGTGCAGTGCTCTCCTTCTCCCTCATTTCCTCTTTTTCTCATCCGGTTTCTCATCTGGTTTTCAGGGTATCTAACGGGATACTCGTCTGGTTAAGCCTTCCTGTCTTTATTCGTCTTGCTTTCTATCTCTTTATGGTAGCGTGCACACCGCTGTATAGCTCAAGTGAATACTTGCATAGCACTGTTGAGCCCGAGATGCCCAGCCCCAGTGACCGCATCACAACAGGAGCGCAATGTACATGAAAGAAAACGCTCGGGTACTCTGCAGAATAAATGCGGAGCCTTTTGCTACATAGTGCAACCATTACAACTTTGTAGTTCCGCGAGCTTAACCTCTTGAACTAAACTGCGTTGCCTCGCCTATACCAGATCGAACTCAGACCTTATCTTTCCGAAGTGCTCCACTGTCGTCACGTCACTGACGTTACCCCACAAAGTCATGCCAGTTCCTGCCCTTCGCTGCCTGCCAAACTACGTGTGACGCGGCTGCAGCAGTAGCCTTTCATTTTTTTCTGCACGCACGAGCATCGCTCTCCGCGTGCGCTTCTACCGCGAATGCACAAAACCGCTACAGATAGCCACGACGACAAGCAGTTTCCTACACTATACGTTCATTGCTGACCAGCCATATGTAATGCGAACAAGGGAGCGAGTTCGAGCAGCAGACACAGCCCAGACCGACTTTCCCATGCGCCAGAGTGCTACGTGCCCTGTGGCGAAGCCGAGAGGGAGGGGGATGTTTTAACCAGCTCCCCTCCCGAAAATTTTCAATTTTGCATGTGTATATATACACGCACATACAAACGCACGCACGAACATACATAAAGTATGGCCCAACCCACTCACATCCCCCCCCGAAAAAAAATCTTGGTACGTTACTGCTACGTGTCCGTGCAGCTCTGCTGTGCCGGAAGATTTTTCGCTCACGGTGGATGACCATACTGATGCGTTATATGTCTTGATCGCCCTTTCAAATCGTTCGTCGTGTATCTTAAGGTGAGTTTTAGCTGTCTATTATGGAATACTCACGTAGCTTTAAGGGCGCCGATCGAAATGTTTGGGTGATGCGTTGGGAGTACGTGCCCTAGTAGCCGGAAGTTTCAAAGGTCTGTCATACATGAGCCACCGATTGTGTTCGATTGTGTTTATTTGTCGTGGTATGTCTACAGATCAGTTTGTAACACACCTGCTAAAGGCGAACTAATGCATACAATACATTCAAGAGTGTTAAGCTGGGCTAGCTATTTCATGTTCATGACATGGCGAACGTCGTAGGAGATACAGCATTTTATACTATTATATTGTTACGGTTACGTCTTCTCCTCCTTGTTCGGCTCATACCCGCTGCAATGTCTACCAGCGTGAGTACTTCAGATATGCAGGTAGAAGGGGGGGACCGACGAAGAACGGCTGTCCATCGGCACAGACACTTGAGATGAATTTTGGAATGTAGAATTTTCCGTTAAGTTTAAGGAAAACGCTTTGTATTTACGACCACCTTTTTAAGCCGAACTAAGTACTGGGTTTGAAAGACGTTTAACGTGGAAAGTTTTCACGACGTAAAAAGACGCGGTGAAAACTGTACAGAGAAGGAGTCAACAAGACCACTTCATCTTTTCTTTTTATGCATTTTTTTACGTCATGTATTAAAAGCTATTTGCCCAACTTTTTACTGCGTTGAATACTTTCTTGTGTACTTCGCGCGCTTTCGTGGTCACGAATCAGTAGTTAGTGGTCATTTGGTCGTGGACCGAGAAGGAATCGAAGAAGGAGATCATGGCGTTCGTCTTGGAGTTGTCTTGGGTGACGCATACAGAGGTCTATGTGAGCTCTTAAATGCGAAGCATTTCTTAGCGAACTTCGGCGACTTTGAGCGTATCTATCTATCTATCTATCTATCTATCTATCTATCTATCTATCTATCTATCTATCTATCTATCTATCTATCTATCTATCTATCTATCTATCTATCTATCTATCTATCTATCTATCTATCTATCTATCTATCTATCTATCTATCTATCTATCTATCTATCTATCTATCTATCTATCTATCTATCTATCTATCTATCTATCTATCTATCTATCTATCTATCTATCTATCTATCTATCTATCTATCTATCTATCTATCTATCTATCTATCTATCTATCTATCTAGCCGCCTACTACTTAGTGCTCTCCTGGCCGTATCGTTAATGGGATTTATACCAAAATTGGTATGGCATAACATGACTGTATGACAAACATGAATAACTGGTCAAATCATGAAAATCATGACTAAATTGTCATGAAAAGTGGGATTTACACGCCATCGCCATAGTGCTCCTGAGGCCGTTTTCTTAACTTGATATATCCAACAATTGGTACGATGAGACATTTATGCATGACCAACGTAAATGACAGGTGGTAATATGAAAATCATGACCTGCATGTCATGTACAACATCATTTACATGCCACGCTCATGGCGCGCTGACGGCCGTTTCGCCAGCTTGATATACACCAAATTTGGTATTGTATTGCGTGACGTGACTGTATGACGAACATAAATGCGAAGTGGTCATATGGAAATCATGACATGTCACGTGCAACATGACTTGCATGCCACGCTCATGACACTCTCGGGGCCGTTTCGCTAGCTTGATATACACCAAATTTGGTATTGAGTGACGTTAATGTATGACTAGCATAAATTACTAGTGGTAATATGGAAATCGTGATGTCATGTGCAACATGACTTGCATGCTACGCTCATGGTACTCCCGTGGCCGCTTTGCTAGCTTGATATACCCCAAATTTGGTATCGAGCTTCGTTACTGTATGACGAGCATAAATAGTGAGTGATAATATGAAAATCATGACATGTCATGTGCAACATGACTTGCATGTCACGCTCATGACACTCTCGTGAACGTGTCGCTAGCTTGCTACACACCAAATTTCGTATTGAGTGACGGGACTGTATGGCGAGCATAAATGACAAGTGGTAATATGTAAACCATGACATTTCATGTGCAACATGACTTGCATGCCACGCTCCTGGTACTCCCGTGGCCGTTTCGCTAGCTTGATATACACCAAATTTGGTATTCAGTGACGTGATCGTATGGCGAGCACAAATGACAAGTGGTAATATAAAAATCATGACATATGTGCAACATAACTTGCATGCCACGCTCATGACACTCTCGTGGCCGTTTGGCTAGCTTGATATACACCAAAACGGACGTGAGCATGAGACAAACTATTGTCTCATGCTCACGGCCGTCCGTCCGGTCGTCCGCGCGCCCGTCCCTCCAGCCGTGCCATGGCACGGTGCCAGGTGGGCGCTGGGGCGCGCATATGGACGCCGGTCGCGTTGGACTCTATACAGCTCTCGCGCTTTGCTTGCGTGGCGTCGCTGTGCCCGGCGTCTCTAATCATGAAAGGAGGGAGACGCGCGCATCACGTTCCATTCTAACCGACCCCGTCTCAGTGGGCACAGACGTTCGAGGAACACACTTTGGAATTGACAAAGTGTCCGTCGATTTAAACTCTGGAACGCGGATGGCGTCTGCACAATTCGCAAAGCGCCAGAATACGAACGCATGCGAAACGGAGGCAAACTGGTCTCGCGTCTCGCTGCGATTCAAGGTGAAAAATTAAGCGAACATAAGTGGCAGGTGGTAACATGAGAATCTTGGCATGCATGTAATCTACAATGCCATTTACATGCCACGCTCATGGTGCGCTTGCGTCCAGTTCGCTAGCTTGATATACATCAAAAATTTGTATTGCGCGAAGTTTCTGTATGATGAACACATATGACTGGTTCTAAGTTGTAAATAATGACATGCATATTATGTGCAGCATGATTTGCTTCTTGCTGGCTTCTTCGCATTACATCGATTCCCACAGTGCGTGGGATCTGCCGTTTTTTTTTCTTTTTCTTTTCTATATGGCAAACTCGACAACTTACCGCGAGCAGTCGGTGAGGAGGACGCTCTCGAAGCATCGTTCGCGTGGCGGGTCCCTGGCGCAACTGTCGAGACAAGTTCCCAGGTTGCGGAATCTGTTGGCGCCTCGGTTGCAGACGCGCACACGGTCGCGCTCGCTCCAGGCGCACGAGCGAGACCGGTCGTCGTAGTAGGCCTCGCGTCTCTCCTGCTCGCAGTACGTGTAGAAGCGGCGGCCGCACCGACGGTCCGTGGGCCTCTGCATGGAAATGCGGCGCGCACAGAAGTCATTAAAGGGGTTGCACCATGGTTAAGTTCCGTTAGTGGTGTGGAATTACCGTGCAATGTAGCTTGGCAGACCGTTCTCGTGCATTATATGGCTGAATTAGGTACGCGCTCTTGAATTTCATAAGTGAGCGGGCCACAAGTTTTGTCGATTTGCGGTTTGTTTGGAGCCTGTCGTCGTTAAGGGTAGAGGAGTTCACCGACCTGGCGCTCGGTTGTTCATGGGTACTCATCTAGAAAGGTGGCCCCACATAAGGCTCTGCAAAGGCCCCTGGAAGCACCTTAATCCAAACAAAGCCTTGATGAAAATAGTTGAGCCTCCGCCGCTGCTGTAGGAGGCAGAGAATTGCTGCTGCCGCCGAGTACCTACCGGTGAAATGGGCACAAGCGCACTTCCGGCCTGGTGCTCGGCAGAAAGAAGTACATAGTCGCTTGGGAGGGCACTCGCCCTGTGGGAAATTGGGGGCATGGGACCGCCAGACCTAAAAAGTAAGGTCATCCTCTTTCTTTTTTTCCAAATTTGCTGGCGTAATCATGGCCGTCACATAACGTCACATAACTGTGGTATCGACGTGGGCGCCTAAGACGCGACGTCGGAGCAACACTGGGCGCACGCCGGAACGGCGGCCCCGAAGCAGACGTAAGATGCAGCCGGGTTAACGAGCAAAAGACGAAGACCCTAGTTTAATATGTACAATGTAATATATACAATCGAAGTGCGCCCCCTGGAGGCAAGAGAACCGATTCCCAAAACGGATCCGAAACCACTACACCACAATGACGCGACGTTGCCATCACATGAAACAGTCGCTCGGTCAAAGGTCGGTCGATCAAAGAGGCAGGATCGATGCAATCGACTGAAGAGAGAAAAAAAGAAGATTGATTTCGCCTGCAAGTCGTCTTTGGCGAAGACATAAGGGACTCGGTGAATTTTTTTTTTCAATGAATACGTCTGGCGCATTAGCTACTTTCTAACGGTGTGGTATTCAGCCACAGAGCATGGCGTTGCTAATCCTGCAACAGAAGTGAAGGCCGGATAAAGAACGAAAGGTTCTTAAGGCTCACCGTTTGATTCTCGGATGTGCAGCCGAGGAACAGGCTGCGGCTTCGTCTCGCTTTTTCCTAAGGTCGAAGCCATCGTGACGACGACTTTACGACGCCTGGTCATCCCCTTAGTTCCAATCCTGGCCGCAGCTCTTCTCGCCTCAATCGATGCGACAATCCTGTTGCCGCCCGCCGCGGCAAACTCTTCCAGCTCGCGCGGCAGGGGCGAAGCCTCTTTCCGATTCACCTCCGCCGTCGGCCTGTCAGAGGTCAGTGCCAGGGTGATCACGGCGGCAACCAGCGCGGCCACCAGGCACCCCGATGCCGAAGTTCTGCAGGCACGGTTGCTCCGAGCCGTCTCTCTCGTCCCTGTCTCCGCGTCGCACCTCGTACGCCTTGGACACGGGGTCGAAGACGTCAACGCGAGCGTTTCCAGACGGCGACGCCGGTGGTGCCGGCGGTGACCCTAACAGCTTAGCCGTCATCGCTGGGCCCCTTCCCGGAGCCAACGTCGCGTGCGAGGGCTGTTGTGAGCCTTGGAATAGACGCGACGCCGACGCTGTTGAAGGTCTGATTTTGGACTTGGCGTTGTCGCTGCCGAACCGGAAGTCGTACTTGAAGTCGCTGGGAACGCGTCGGCCGCAGTTCCTCTCTGGACTTCCAGATCGTCGACTCAGAAATATTCCCCACCGTGCCCTCGGTGGCGTCCCCTGTGCTGGACTCGAGGAAGGAGACTCGGCGGAGCTTTCGCCTCTCGTCAAGAAGGACGGACGGTGGTCTGCGGATCTTGGAAGTAGATATCATGATTGAGAGTCGAGAGGTCAGGGACTGCAGGCGTTAGCCGGCTTCGCTTTCGTCGCCGAAGTGTCCCGCCTGTCTTCTCGCGCGGCTCGATTGCCTGGCACGCTCACGCGAGCGCGTGATTAGTTGATGATGATGATCCTAGTTTGTTTATGGCGCTCACCCACTAATGGGCATGGGCAAAGAACCAGGCGGCAGTTACGGTAAAGAGATGTCAAGCAAAGCTATCTCTGGTTTAGGTGGCCTGCTATAATTTTCGTCGTTCGGAGCTGTATGAATGCGCGTAAATTTGGAGGAATTGGTGCTCTTGGTGTTTCAGTTGTTTTTAAGGTATATATATGGTACTGCACCGAAACGAAACAGCATGTGTTAGTTCCTGCGACAAGTAACAGAGTAGCAAGTGAGTAAGGTTTTCGAAGACAGACACTGCATCTGGCATGCATAGACTTTTTATTGGGATAGCAATTATATGAACACTCTCCACGGGTTTTTCTGCCGTCGGCGACGCCGTCACCGTCATGTTCCGTATAAAGTCCAAATCTACAGCATAACCTCGCGCATCGCATGTTTTACCCGCGGGTAAAAGCGCGCGAGCGGGGGTGATGAACACGGCTGAAGCAGAGGTGAAACGAGCAGACTCATCTCCGTTGCGCGGAGGGCGCATACGATACACCAACCCCGAGTGCCAGGCCTGCCATCGATAGCGACTCAAGTAGAGAAGAAACTCCCGCCCGTCTTGAAGGAGCATGAAGGAACACGGGGGAGAGTGGGGTTGTGTCGCTCGAGCAACGACTGTGAACTTTGACTTCAAAGGCGCGGTCGCGATCGCTGGCCATGCGCGCTAACTCGGCAGGCATCAGCTAGCAGACGGCTCGTTTACCCTTCTACGTGCTGCGTTCTGAACGCGAAGAGACGGTGCGAACTGTTCTTTTCTCCACGGAGCGGCCATATTCTCTTATACATCAGCGTTTTGTAGAGTTACGTGAGATCGGATCCAAAAGAGTTAGCTGCGAGCCTTGCTTCATATAACGTTACAATTTGTTGCTACCGCATTCATTACATCCCCGTTGTGCTTAAACTGCGATTTTTAGAGCGTAGCTCTTAGGCGGCCGTTCCACCGTTTAGCGGCGTCGCCATCGCTGTTCCCGTCGCCCGTCGGTCCGATAGACATAAAAAAGTAGCCGATAGACATGAAGAAATCAAACGAGAGAAAAATACCCAGGATGGAATCCGGATTGAGCCCGGGCCCTCTGCGTGGCAGTCGAGTATTCTACCACTGAGCCACGCTGGTTCACTTTTTCTTTAGTTATTGTACACAGTCCACGCCGGTACTTCAAATTCTTTAGCAAAAATACCCTATTATCACGGAGTCGTGACGTGGACGAAGGCAGCAGTCGGCTTCTTCTAGGTGAAACTCTTTATTTGGCCGAACATGTGCCCGCGAAGCGGAAACTCAAATTACAGCGAGCAATGCGCGCTGTACACTGATATCGGCGCACAGAGCGTCGGTCGTCGAATAAACTGACAAGCGGTCAAGCGTGTCGGCTTTTATACATGTATCATCGAAGATTCCAGCGTTAGCACTAGCGGTCGCGTAAGTTCCAGAACTTACTCTACTGTTCGTGTTGAGCACTTAATCGTATCAGAAGGTTCTGCGATTATCTGATCGTTCCCAGATATTCGGGTGCGCTCTGCGCAAGGCAGCCGCTACATTGCAATGGGGTGGTAACATGAAAAGAGAAAGAAAAAGAGTGGGTGTGGCATTACAGTGAAACCTCGGTGATACGAACACGGCTCGTACGAATTTCGGGGTGATACGAATTTTTCTTTGGTCCAGGCCGAGGCCCATTTGGCCCGCACTGTAATGGAGTACGGTTGTTGCGAACAGATTTTCACCCCGCGACGTTTCATACGAAAGTACGCTTCGCGAATGGACGTGCAGGTGCTGCCCGCGCTGTCGCGGAAGGCGCGACTAGCACGCGCGGGAACCCAAGCGCGGGCATGCGCGCCGCGCCGCCATTTCATCAGAGTGAACCACGGTGGAATAAACCTTCAGTGACGTGCAGTAGCCTCCGAGATTGTACACGCGAATCTTAGAGGCCCTAATGCACTTTCGTGTGCCTTTGCCTTTAGATTACAGGTGGCGTTAATGTCACGCTTTTTCTAACGTGTCGACGCGTGATGCTGTCTTACACGTGCCTTCCACGACGATGCAAGCCATGTCCTCGCGCAATAGACGTCCTATGAAAGGTGCACGAAAACCGAAAGACGAAGCGGACGGTCTTGGCGAAGGAGCTAGGCCAGACAACGTCAACATGCACGATTGTTGGAACTTTCCGATTGCGCGGTCACGGCCGTAAATCTCCCGAAAAACATCCCAAGCACCACCGCGATCAGAAAATAACAACGAAGGACAGCGGCTCTAAAATTTTCAGGCCTTCATCCATCACGGGCAAAGCGCTTCTTAAGGTGGTAGGCCACCTTCAAAAGTCAATTTTTTTTCGCGAGGTCACTTTTCAGGTTTTTTTTTTTTTTTGCACGCCAGAACATTAAAAAATATGTGGCAACAAAGTTTATGCTCCTATCATCATTAGTTTGCGAGTTACAGCAAGTTTTCTATACCCCATGCTCCTATAGCGAAACTGAAACCACATTGCGTTGGTTTCGAAATGTAAGTGTTGTTTCGTCTATATTAATGATATTCAAAATACTTTATACATTTTATTGTGACTGTTATATAAGAGGATGTCATTGAATACAACTTTGTTCTTCTAATTGTTCTTAAATCTCTAAAAGACGGCCACAAGGGGGACGCATGACGCTCGTCGTTTTTCTGAAAATAACAATTTGCTCCAAATGATGCGACGCAAGCTTTCATAACTTTTTTTCTCAGCGTATACTTTGAACTGAAATTTTGCACAATGATTTGCAACATACAGGGTGTTTCAAGAAATGTGTCCACTATTTTTTAAAAAAATCAGCTAAATGCGGTATTTGCTCGCTGTCTTCACAATTGCTTTTTCTGTAGCGGCAGGCATCGTAAGATGGTTGAAGACATGATTTGGGACAGTAAATAAGGAAGTTAATTTAATTAACTTTTTTAATTAGCGGAGTTAGGTGGTTAAGTCCAATGGGAGAATTGAAGTCCTTTATGTGAAGAACCCATTTCAGCTTTGAGATTTCGAAAAAGCGGCCTCGATTAATTATTGTGGCGTAATGAAGTTCAGGCAAATTCAGCGGCCAAACCGAAACCGAAACGCGGAAGGGCGCAACTGCCACATTCGTCTGAGACGTCCACAATGAGTGAACATCGTTATAGCAACCATCAATTGACTTCTTTGGTGTGAGTGTGTGGGCTGCGCTTGCAGTAGTAGCACGCATGACGCACATACGTTAACGAACGGGGAAGAACTGCACCTCTGTAACCGTTGTCTTGAACAGTGACGTCATTCTAGTCGTCTGCTTGTTGCGCTCATCGGTGCTTGGGTTTCGGTTTCGCCGTTGAGTTTGCCTGAATTTCACTACGCCACAATAATTAATAGAGGCCGCCTTTTCTAAATATCAAAGCTGCGATGGGTTCTTCGCATGAAGGACTTCAATTCTCCCATTGGACTTGACCACCTAACTCCGCTAATTAAAAAGTTAATTAATTTAACTTTCTTAATTAAGGTCCCAAATCATGTCTTCAACCATCTTAAGATGCCTGCCGCTACAGAAAAAGCAATTGTGAAGACAGCGAGCAAATATTCCATTTTGCTGATTTTTAAAAAATAGTGGACACATTTCTTGAAACACCCTGTATATGTTTGTGCATTGAACGAGAATCAAAGAAATTCATAGAATATTTTTCAATTCACAGCTGAATTCTCAAAGAGGTTCAGTCTAAATTGGCTCTTTTTTCCCATTTTTTTTTTGTTTTTTTAACATTACTTCCTTGATATTTACTGCATAGTATTTATCCTAGTTCACTGCATAGCTCCAGCCATTAGTTACACAAATGCCGAAGCTTTACTGAATAAAGCCACCCACTAGTCACTTATCACAGCTGGCGTGGCGGCCATTTTAGTTGCAATTTTTGACCAAGATTACCTCCCAATAAATAAATAATCAATATTTTGCACTGCAAATGGCTGGGTAAGTTGAATAAGACATGCTTGTTATGAGGAAAAAGTTATTTCAACGCTGGCTGCTCTTTAAAAAAAAATTTTTGTTTTTGAGTGGCGTACCACCTTAAGTCACTTTCGCCGCAGTACTCCTGTACTTTCGCCGCAGTAAAAGCGTACTGAAATTGGGAAGGAAGGAAGGGAAAATGAGAGAGAGGAAAGGCAGGGAATGTTAACCAGTTTGGCAAACAGGTATGCTACCCTGCACAGGGGGGAAAGGATGGGGGGAGATTGAAAGAAGAGTAAAGAAATTGGGAAGGGGCTACTTAACGTTGGGGGCTACTAGCTGTCAGGTCACAACACCCCTGGATTCAGTAATTACACACGCGCGCATGGGCCCTTAATTTACGATTGCAAGTATGATCGTTCACGTCTAAAAACTTAATTGGATATCATTCGGAGCTGCTCGTGACGTTGCGTCACGAACAGCTCGATAAATGAAAACGATAAATGAAAACGTACGCCAGGATTGTTTTGTTTCATGCTAATTCTTTATATTCTCTCGTGATACGAATTTCGGATGATACGAATATTTTTGGTGACCCCGTGAGACTCGTATCACCGAGGTTTCACTGTATACAGGCGTCGCGTCGAGCAAGAATTCGTGTTAACCTGTGTAATATAGCGTGGCAGAAGCTTGGAATAACAACCAGTCATCCCACACAATGCTAATGTCCAACGAGTGTGTGGTCTAATGCTTCCCACCCACTGCAGAGTGCTCAGCCATAATTCTTCGTCGTTATCAGCCACATGCCGCATCAACAAAGTGAACAAAATACCTTGCAGATGTGTAGCGGGTTACCTCGCTTTTCCGCAGAAAGACGAATAATGGCGTATTGGGTGCTGTCCTACTTCACTAAAACGATGAATTATGGCGTAGTTGATACCTTGCGGTTACGGAAAGCCAGAACTTCAAAAACAGTTGACTTTGCCCCAACACGAAGCTGCGCTCAGAATTGCGCATTAGGCAGTATCGTAATCGTAGGTTAATTTTTTCGTGTGGTTTGAGGTCTATCCCACACAACCGGACAAAGAAAAAAAGAATAGAGGAGTATACACCTTTTCAAATTTTCACGCCAGGGGGGTGCCATATTGGGAGGTGCGCCGTCTAACGTGCCAGTATGACGAAATCTCCATGAAGGGCTGTGCCTTGCTGAACCGGTGCGTTATCCATGTTAAGATTAAGCCCCGGCCTGTGTTCGCCTAGTATTCATTTGCTCAAACTTTCTTGGTTAGCATCGTCGCTGCCAATGACCGATGCGTCACTGCCTGAGCCGCTCAGCGGCGCGCATTGGCAACTGCGGCGCAAAAATTGGGGGGACCCTTAAGCTACGCCTTTAAGAGTTGGATGCGATAGCCATATCCTGTCCCTAGTGCACACTTCAACCACTCAGTGCCTACTTTTTATTGTATGATGTTACTCGAGAAGTTTATATTGTGGATTACTACAATGTAATCGATAAAGTTGGAAGTGGCTTGTGTCAGTGAAGCTTTCGCGTATGGCTGCATTCTGTGTAATGGGTAGCATGCTTTAAACCACGAGGATATGTTTTCGAACTTGCTATGAGCCCACTACGGGGTCTTATGGGAATACGCGCAGCAACGTCTGTGCATTTTGTAATGGGTGGCCGGCTTTAAACCAAGAAGTCGTTATGATAATCACATGTTCTGACGCCCGATGGCATTATACGCTTGTACTACGCAATATTACTGCGATATTACATGTGGTATTGTGAAGTCTGTATACAGGACGCGTGCATTTCGAAGCAGATGAAGTTATTTTCACTGCATTTTCAAGCAGACGAGTGGCTGGGAGGTAGAACACCTGCTTGCAACGCAAACGACCTGGTTTCGATCCTCAGTCGGACCCGCGAAATTTCTATTATTTATTTTATTTGCATCTTTCTCGATTTTTCGGTCACGGACAAGATGATGATTTTCCGCTTACAACCAACGACGCCAACACCGACGTCGACGCCGGAATTTCTGCGAAACGAGCTCTTTAACGCTATCTCGTTAAAAAGGGCGAGCTCCGCCGTCTATCGACTGTGCCTTCGTCGTCGGCACCAGCAGCGGCAAGCGCACCAAGTCGATCACGGCATGAAGTGTTATTAACCGATAAGGCAAGTGTTCTTGCAGCTTTGAACTACTTGGCTTGAATGACGTACTAAAAAATCAAGCCCGATACTCGCTCGCAGCGCGTGATGGTTTGGCGGAAACCCATCACGCGTGAGTATCCGCAAGACCCTTACGGAGATGTACGGAGCGCGGTCTGCACATGCGTAGCCGGACAAGGCAGAGGTTTCATCCGTGTCGGGCCTGTGTTATGAAAGATATAAAGTACGCATGCGCAACATTCTCGTGATTTACTAGGCGAGTCATCAGCGCCTTGCGTATACCTTTCTTTCGTATCCGAGATGCAGCACGGGAACGTTGATCTCATCTGTTTTATTGCAGCTCCCTAAATTCCGGGAACAGAGGCGCGACGATGGTGGCACTAGGATGTTCTTCCGATTTAGTGAAGCCATCTACTGCTGCCAAAATTCAGGTGCAACTCAAAGAAAATGATGCAGCGCGAACATGTCACGCTTACACTCATCGCATGGCGTATCATGTGCAGCGGACACGCGATCACCCGAAATATTTCTCTTCCGCTGCTTGTTCGTTCACCCGCACACGACAACATAAAGTGATCCACATGATTTGCTATGCGAATGCCGTAAATTTTGCTGCCATGATATTCACTTCGTATCGGAGACAGGCACATATCACACTTACACAACATCTTACCGACGCAACACAAACACAGCAATCACAAAGCCCGAAGCACGATGGCAACAGTGAGAGCTTACCTTCGACCCCTGCAGCTCACTGATTCGAGAGTGGTCCCGTGAAAAGGTCTCTACATGTGCCTGACAAACCAATAAAAAGGTAAAAAAGCCCGGCAAGTTGCCGTCGCTTCAAACCCGAATTTATTCCAGGATAGTCAGCCAGGATGAGCAGCCAGTGGTGTGTACTAAATCACGTGTCCAAATAATGCGCGATGTCTTAACTAGGTATTCAAATGCGGCACATTGTCTAAATGGTGTGTACTAAATCGTGTCCAAATAATGCGCGATGTCTTAACTAGGTATTCAAATGCGGCACATTGTCTAAATAATTGCACGCATGTGTACAGCGCAAATGTAAGAACTAGATAATTACTGTGTAAGCTTGTATATACAGCACGCCACTCGCACATGAAAAGAGTGGGTTTATAGGACTTAACTCCTCACTAAGAGCACGCGCCACACTGTGCGCCTCTGGTTTTGCCTCCCACAGCCTATGTCGCTCGACCAAATCACCCATTGCCTGCATGATGATTTACCTAGGCCTTGCCTATGTGCACCACCTGACCTATATGTGTAGGAAGTGGCGCGGCGTGTCGTTGGTGCCATATTACGAGGCACGGGTAAACAGCGCATGGATGGCCCGGGCGCCATGCACCGTGTTACCGAGGCAGGCCCGTAGCCAGGGGGGGTTGGGGGAGGTGCCCTAGACCCCCCCCCCCCCCCGAAATTCGGATTGGAGGGGAGTGTTTTACCGAGAATATATAATGAAAATAGGTTTTTTTTCAGGGGCCTTCCAGAAGTGCCCATCCCCCCCCCCCCCCTCCTGGCTACGGGCCTGTACCGAGGTACCGGTGCACGTTTCGCAGGCGACTGCTCGTCATCTCAAGGTGCAATTTAGGCAGCTAATGTCTGTCGATAACACGCATGTGCCACGAGGTCTGGCGCGCGCCGGCAGAGAACCCCCCCCCCCCCCCTCACCTCCTTTCTTTTCTTTTGACATATGCGACGCAAGGCCTAAAAGAAAGGCATGAAAAGGAAAGACGGATGGGCAGCCAAGCTGCCCCCGGTTTCCTACCCTATAATGAGAGAAGGTAAAGTGGGCAGAAAAATAACCACGAAATGAATAAAAAAAGTTAGCACTCGCATCGTGCCAGCGGGCTTGCAGCTAATACGTTCAAAAGGTGCCAGAAACTTTTGTCTAAATTCCAGTTTTATATGTTGTCAGAACCTATGAGGAAGGAAGGAAGCAAACAGAAAGGGAGAAGGCAGGGAGGTTCACCAGAAAGACTTCCGGTTGGCTGCCCTACACGAGGGAATTAGGGAAGGAGAACAGAAAGATGAGAGAGAGGAGGGAAGAGAAGGAAAAGAGAGAGAGGCAGTGAAATTCAGTGCAGCGTGTGGAACTGCACCGCAAGTCACCGATAAACATGATAGGCTAGACGAGCGCCACCTACACAAAAGGTTGCTTCATATAGGCACCATGCATACGTTGTGAGCCGCCACAGTCGTGCGCTCCCTCCAGCGCCAATGTGGCCAAGGCAGCAGAACTGACAGGATACGGGAGCGGGCGACGCAAGCGGCGGCATGCCACTGCGCTGTGCTTTGGTACTTCGCTTGAGGCGTTTTCGTTCCCGTTTGATTGCCAAAGACGATAAATTGCTACCAGCCGTGAGAGAACCGTAGTGTTAGCGCGTGAGCTTTTTTTCGCCAGACCGTGCACCCTCAGGCGAACGCGGCCCCATCGAATTCTTGGCGAAAACGACAAAGGAGGCGACGAGCCCGTTGAGCGAAACTACACGCGTGTAGCGCGGGCCCCTTCTCTCACTAAACGATCACAGCTTATCACCCTCGGGATAACGCGGCAGCAAACTTGGCGGCAGCTTGAAACAAACGACATCAGCGATTGCACTGTCACGGCTGCTGCAGGGGTGCAATCGCGGGGCGATGCCTTATGCAATGTTATTCTTGTCGTGCAACACTCAAGTCTGGCTGATCGCGTTGATAACGCGGACGGACCGTCGCTCTGACCACTGGCCAAACACGAAAAGCATTGACATCGAAAAAGGCGTCGTTCCGCGAGCGGCTAAGAAAATCCTTCAAAATCTGCGCTTGTAGCCGTTAGAGGCGCCTTCATGAGTTAAGTTTGCACGGGAGCCCAAGCTCAAGTTTGCGGAGCGAAGACAGCACCGCGCTGCGGCTCTGGCGGCAAGCACTGGCGAAACAGGGGATAGGCGCGGCAGAGGGCGCGGCCGATTCAGCCTGTTTCACCGAGAGCCGACAGCGGCGGCACACGTGCGCACGCGTTCATCGGTCGGTGCGGGGAAGTTAGGCGCTGTGACGTGAGCTTGGCACGCTGAACCGAGAGCTTGCTTTGCGAAACTGCATTTCCGCGATGGCAGAAGCGACCGCAACAAAGCGGAAGCGAGGTCCGAAATATTGATGTGTGCCACAACAGTGCAGATAGACCAAGGTACGCGATCCTCCTGTAAAACTGTATCGGTTCCCGGACAAGTCGTACGAGAGAGGAGGTACGCAAGCGTGGATCACCGCACTTAAAGTAAGTTCTAGCTCTGTCTCGCCTTCCTTTTGGCTGACTCAATTCTTCGCTTGAAATCGCTTGTTTCGACTACCTGAATCAGTATGTAACGCGGCGCGTGCATGCAACGACCGCAGTAATGATTGCTCGCTGTCTCCTCGCATTGTGAAAGTCCAATTACGGTGGTATGTTGAAACAACTTTGTGTTTTGAATCATTGTGTTTGTGAGACCTAGCTGTCGTTTTTGGATGTTAACACTCACACACAACGTACCGCGGTTAGCGTTGTGGTGCTGGTTGCTTTCAACTGAACTCCGCACATTGTCAAAGGTTCGCCGCTTGCAATTCACGCGTCGGGAATACTTCATCATTGCGCCGGAAGGGAAGGCTGCATCACTGCGCCGGAACGAACGTCTGTACATTTTCAGCAAAATTTTACATCGTTTTGCTGGTTTGTTCTGTTTTTGTCGCTTTATTAGGGTGGTATATATCTAAGCCGGTGAACCTAACTGGCACTTAATACATAAATTGTAATTGCCACCTTCGGAGATTGTGCGGTTTTCTTTCACGCGCGCCGCGTGTGTGCGTGCTACGCTCCGTACAGCGCTTCGAATGTGCGTTTACGTGTGCGATAATTGCGCGAGCTCGTCGCGCGCCCGATACCACATCGCGGCCTGAAATTCGGCACCTCTCACGCTGAGCCGCGTTCGCGCAGCAGGTCTTATACACCTGTAAACTCGATATTCTCATAATAACGGAGTGCAAGCACGACGCGACGAGCAGTTCAACTTGCTTCGCAGCGGTTAAAGCTAAGCTAGCTGCCTTGCGGCTAAGTTAGCGGGTGATGCTCCAGCGGTACGGAGGACATGTCTCTAACCTTCTCAGGCCTTTTAGTGCCATGGCCGTGTAATCTTGGTTGCTTTCTTTTTCTTTTTTTTGCACACCGCGAAAGTTCGTTCACGACAGTACGCGTCTGCTACTGCCAGCATGCTCATCAAAACAACAATCATATGTTTTTCATAGTCCACAACAGGGGGACATCGATCAAGTGCGTGGCTTCATTTCGCAGTGCATATAGACCATTAGGTATATTTAACGTATGAGATAATGAAGCTTACCTCGACGTATACCGTCGTACACGGCAATATCGCGGACTTCGGAAATGCGTTTCGCGTTAAGTCGGGCGTCGTTGTCGTCCATCGTCTGCTCCGCATCGTAAACGTGATTAATGAACTTTTCTCCTTTGATTACATTCGCTTTCCGAAGTGCCTCTCCAGCTGGGAGATTTTTTTCAAGCGGTACATTGCGAGGCGCTGCAAGTGCAGCGCGAGAGCTCTGCACGTGCACGGAAGTGAGCGGCAGCGCGGGGTAGAGAGGGGAAAACGCGCGACGTATATTCCCAGTTTCTATTTTTCTGCCTGAGATGGCGCTGCCAGTCAAGAGTCGCAGCGCCACTACGCGATGCTTGGGGAGCCTGTAGAAACGCAGAACACGTCATAGTTTCTGCCTTCACTATATTTGCGACCTAGAACAGAGCTTTTGCTGTCTGAAGTGAATGCCAGAGAGGGGATAACAATGATAACATCAACTTGTTTGGGCGAGTTCGGTTCATCTTTCAAATTAACTTGGAGGAACTAACAGACAGTAATACCAAGCAAAGTTTAGGGGATGTTATAAATAGTAAATGTAATGTAAATGTGAAGACAGAAAAGGTTCGGTTCCTGCCCGCGGCAAGTTATGTTTTCGTCCAACTTTTCTTTGTTCACATTTACATTACATTTGCTACTAATAACATCCCCTATACTTTGCTTGGTATTGTTGTCTGTTACTTCTCATTAATATTTTGTCTAACAAAGAAAATCGAGCCCTTAAAATTTCCACTTCTTTCCTTCCATTCATAACGAGGGTCTCATTCCGGCAGACTTCATGCTTTCAGGTAGTATGCGAGGGATTGTTGGTCAGCTGCCAGCTCGTAATAAGATCACGTGCTACGTGACCGCCAACCGGCAGAAAAAGGTGTTTCCACACTCGCCGTAATGGCTACTGGCGGCGCTTGACTGACGTTCCCATGTGCAAATGCAGATATATACCCCATAACGTGGACATGGGGATGGCCGCCGTGGTAGCTCAGTTGGTAGAGCATCGGGCGCGTTATTCGAAGGTCGCAGGTTCGTCCCTGCCTGCGGCAGGTTATCTTTTCGTCCACTTTTCTTTCTTCACATTTACATTGCATTTACTACAAATAACATCCCCTATACATTCCTTGACATCACTGTCTGTTAGTTGTCATTAATATTGTGTGCAACAAAGAAAAACGAGCCCTGGAAATTTCCACTTCCTTCCTTCCTAAATAACTTTGAAGCAGCACGAAAACACTGAGGACAAATAAGAAACCAGCGTTCGTCCTGTTGTGCGTGATTCTTCTTTGCCCTAGTTTTTTTTTCGCGCTGATTCAAGTTATTGACAATAACGACTTTCGCGTTCATGGTTTTGCTATCCGCACTGTTTGTAAGGTGAAAATTTGACCTCACTGCGTGGCAATCATTTACAAAGAACTGGGACAAAGCAGCGACTTTTGAGGGTAACTGTCTCCACAAGTGTCCCGGTCTTCAGGTGGGTAACTCAATTTCTGCCGCAACACGAGATGGCGAAAGCAGCTTTGATGACTGAAAAGAGTGTGACATCATAATATGAGGACGCAAGGCCCTTACAACAAGACCAACAACAATAACAACAAGAACAGCAACAACAAAGAAAAAATAAGGAAAAAAATCACAGCATATCCACGGAGTGAATGATGATGAGTGGGCGGAGCTCCGGAGGTTCATCGGTAAACCGTGAATCTTCCGTGAATTTTCGCCCAGTACATCATGAAAGACGTGGCAAACAATATGTGTATATATACAAGAAATTTTATTTATTCGTAAATGGTAGCTAGACGTGGCTTCCGGTCCCCTTTCATTATAACGGCTTTATGGTCGGTGAAGTGGAGGGATAGGGGTTCTTGGATGGGTCGTAGTGGGAAGTTTGCAAAGACGAGATCGATGCAGGTTCCTCGGAATTAATAATAAATCCAGACTGTATGATCTGCCCGACTCTTGGCCGATCCCCCCTGAGTGGGTAGGTGCCAATCATACAAGGAGCATCATCATGGTTGTGGGTTGCATGTGGTCGAACGATATGCACCTGAGACCATATCGCGATGCCATGTGTTGTATGAGCCAACTGTTTTCTGTGATGTCAACGTTGAAGTCACCCACCAGCACCAACGGTTCGTTTTTGTACGCGGGCGCCGCTCCGTAGAGTAGAGGATTCCTAGAGGAGAGAAAGGGCGGAAGCGTAGGAGAGGAGCCTTGGGACGCGGGAAGAAGGGACGGACAAAGCTCCCGTAAGCGCATGCAAGCAAGATCAAGGAATGGAGTCAATGTGGGCGACAGACACCACCGGTAGAGCGCGTTATTCTTTGCATGCACCCACCACCTGCCTAGCCATTGCTAAGCAGCCACTCTGTGCTCTCGGCCATGACTCTTGTGACTGTGATGGTGGTTGACGGCCTTATTGTGCTACAGTGTGAGCAGTGAGAGTGTGGTCGCCGCGGGGAGGGATGCCTAGAGGAGAGAGAGGGGGAGAGGAGGTTTTTATTTTTATTTTTTTTGAAAAGGTTTGCACACGCGCAGTAAGGGTGGTCACGCCGCACACCACCACCACCACCACCGGATTGAACTTTGCCATGAGACACTTCGCATCTAAAACTTTGTGAAAGCAGTATGCGATGTTCAGTGGGTACTCATAGGGAGGAGATCAACGTTCGCTGAATGAACGCGTAGGAAAGTTTCTGATTGATTTAAGCAGCAGGTTTCTTCATCCAAATTTACATTCATAGTAAAGAAAAACTAAGATGATCTCTTGTTACTGCTGTAGAATAATAACAATAAGTCTTCTACTTTTCAGTGTTTTTGTTATTGCTTTTGATAGAAATCTTTATAGCCGCTTCTCAACTCTTCACTGTGCACTGCGCTTCACTCGTTCAAATATTGATGTCGACGCCGTCGAAAATCTCTTGCGTCCCTGTATTTGGCAGTTTTGATCCCAAGAAGAAGGTATTATATTAAGTTCCATTATCTACGTACAATGAAAGAACAACAACTGTTATTTGATATAGCCCAGTTCCGTACACTTTCGTCCAGTCCGGTTTCACTGCTTATGGCCCTAACAATCACAGTATGAAAAGAAAAATTCGACCCTGCGTTATTCATTTTTCCATGATGGGGCTCTTATTGGACTATGATATTGGTCAATGGATGTGAAATGCTGAGGCCCGTGTACTGTTGTGTTATCAGTGCACTTTAAAGAATACCCAATGGTCGAAATTTCCGGAGCCTTCCACTACGGCGTCCCTCATAATGATATAGTGGTTTCAACAAGTAAAACCCCATGGGATAGAAATAATTTTATTGAGAGGTTCCGCAAGGTTTTAGAGGTTCGGGCTCTGGTCTCCCACCACGGGACGTCGAGGACTTGCCTGAACGCCGCTTGGCAGGCCCGCTAGACGGCCCAGACTTCGTCGCCGAGGTCTGTATGAGCTCAACAGTGCGGTGGCCCACATAATTTCTGGTGTTTTACGGAGTTCCTGGGTTCAAAACACGCAAAGCCCCAGATATTATATATGTAAATAATGGCAATCCCCAAGTATGAACAGTCATCGTTTGTGACGTAAATGACAAAGTTCCCTGTTAGCGACGATGCGCGAGCTTGAGCGCATGCGAGGGACCTTGTAGCGATAGCGCACACCGCGCATGCTGGGTGGGCCAGTTCGCGTTCATTGGATGGACGCGGCAAACGTGTCGCTCTAACGCGACGACTTCCAGCAGTCCACGTAGCACGACTCCCGGCGACAAGATCGAAGCTCGCCGAGGCACTGTCGCCCGTCGTAGCCACGGAGGGCGCTGTCGCCAGACAAGAACAGGTTTCTAAGCTCGTAAGGATCTGCCGTCAAGTTGTAGCTTTCCACGAAACCCTGCAAAGCCACGAAGCAGATGAGAAAGCAGTCTTAATCCAGAATCGCATGAAGTGTTACAGCGTGGGCTACATCTTACCATGCATCATTGTGCAATGCTTGCGACCTGTCTACAGCATAGACGTTCGCCATTGCTCTCCTCAGCGTTAGCTAAAGCAATTGACGCCTCCTATAGTTTGCAAAAGCAACTGTCAATTTTTTTCCTTACTTCTAGTGGACAGAGAGAGATGGGATGCGGAAAGGCAGGGATGTTAACCGGAAAAACAAATATCTGGTTGGCTACCCTGCACTGGGGAAGGGGGTAAGGGGAGACAGAAAAGTAAGGAAGAGAGGAATGAGAGACAAAACTGGCGCAAGCAAGTGACGTACACAAATTCGTACACCGTCAATGAATAGCGAAGCGTTAACCACTTACGGCAGGGCGTATGAATTAAGACATTACGGTCCCTACCTCATCGTCGTCGAACGTGCAGAACTTGGTGTTGGCTTCTGCAGATATGTGCCGTGTGCAGAGGTACGTGTTGTTTATGGAGTCTTGGCATTCGCATTCCACCTCCGGGTCACATCCCTGGAAGAGGAAGCTGAAGCTTACTCCTGTGCGTCGACCTGTATCCGCAAGCTTTTCACCAAGAACGTGCACGACGTTGCCTCGCTTGGTTTAGAGGCCTCACATTCACCAGCTTCGCTCTATGGTCCCACCAGCCGCGCAGAGTTTATCGCTGAAAGGTTGTTAGGTTCGTTCGTCCGGCGTCGCGCAGTCCGGAACTGATTTATTCACGGTTGTTCGATAGTTGTGCTCTCCCGCGCTTCGGTTTCGGCTTCACCGGTTGAATTTTATCGAGTTTCGTCTCTCCGCAAAAATTACTAGCGGCCGCGTTCATAGAAATCTTTAAGTGGGAATGACCTTAATTTTCCCAACTGACCCGTCCGCCTGTTCCCGCAATGAAAAAAGTTAATTACTTTAGTTTACATAATAACTACTGTAATTAATGTCTTGAGCCAACTGAAGATGTCTGCCCGAAGGCAGCGAGCAAACGTCGCAGCTCGCTTATTTTTAGGATTTCCGGGCTCATTTCTGTAAACACCCGGTGTTCTGGGTGATGTCGGTGCACCTAATACGCTTTTTACACTAGTTCAATCGGTAGTAAATTAATCATAAACTATTATAGACATATAGCTTAATTGTTTGACAGACTTTACTATCCAACAACAACACATATGTAGGCTATGAAGAGTGTTGTGGGTGGTTGTACGCTTAGTCTTACACGTGGTTTTTCAATGTGTACTTAATAAACACGTTAAAGAATTTTTTAACACGAAAGTGTTTTATGCCGGGGTCTACCAAGACTTTAGTGACGTATTTCCGTCACGGATACAACGTTGTAAAATTAACGCTACCAAATGCGAAAGAAAAAACATTCAGAAAAACGTTCCCCCGCCGGGTGTCGAACCTCCGACTCCTTGGGCCGCGACGGAAAGCGCCCGACGCCTTACCGACGCAGCTATCGAAGCAGTTACGAGGCTGTCTACAAACGTGCCTTATATCTCTCACACATTCTCTCCCGCACGGTGCTCTCTGTTGGCGAGGCGAGGCGGTGCCGCCGTCTGTGACCGGTGAAGAGAAGTAGTGCGGCATGCCATTAGCACCGATAGAGGGCGATTCGTCGAAGACGCAGTTAAAGCATGGCGTCCGAGATTGCGCGCCGGCTCGCAGTCTTGGAGGCCATGGTTAAAGCTTCTCGATAGCAGGGAAAAACCCTGGCCAAGCTAGCATCGGGAAGTCGCCGAAGCAGTTATGTTCTTTGCCTTTCGCTTCGTGTTAGCGTGTGACAGCTCGCTGTCGGCATGGTTGTCGGAGTCGTGCAGCGTCCACGTGCACCAATGGTGTTTCGCCGCCGACTACTTCGGGTGAGATTGCACCGACTAATAAAACTGCTGCTGTAAGCACTGCAGCAAGGCGACGATGTAGACGGGCGAATGTCGTGCCTTGGTGGAGCGAGACAGAGCCCAGCGGGACGTGGAACGCCCGCACGCGTTCGCGGCTCCAGCTATGAACCTCTGCCTCCCGCGTTGCTGAAGCGCACTGTGGTAGTGTATGCATGAGCGCAGGCGTAGGTTACCCTATTACTCAGAAGCGCACACCGTGCCCTTTCTCTCCTTAATAGACGACGCTTTGAAGACGCCTATATGGAGTAACAGCGGTTAGTGTGCGCTTGTTATCTTTGCGCGGAATTCACGATACGCTGTGTCCAGGTATACGTTAAAAATTTCAGCTATACCACAATAGTTAAATCATGATCATGGCTGCAGTCGTTGCGATGGAGATGTGCCACTAGGCGTCGACGTGGGTGTGTCCACGTCAAGCGATGCTATAGCTGCCAAACACCAACACGCATTCTACAAGCGCTCATATATCACTAAACAATAAGCACCACTTCTGTGAGTACACATTTCACTTTCGTGTTATAGCGATTCCTATGACGGAGGGATCAGCCATGTTTTTTTTTTATTCTTTTCAAATAATTCTCTGGGTTCACCTAAAACACGGTTCTCATAGAGGCTAAAGCTGGAAAAAACACCAGGTGAAGTGAAGTAGGATGCAATGCACGTCATATACGAATATAATGAAGGCAGAATACAAACCGAATGGTTGAATAAATTTCAAAGAAAATTCAACTAGAAAGGCGAACCAGCTGTGGAATGAGGGATCGCTGGAGGCGACTGTCAGAACTGGCAAACATTCGATAGCACTGGCCAATTTTGCCTAACGTGTTATTAACCATTTCTTATTGCTGGCTTATTGTTGCCTAAGGTTGACCGATGTATTCCAATGTTGCTAGTGGATGACACGAGAAGCTAATGTTTCGCAAACACGACCGTTTCCCCTCAGTGAAATCCGCCACAAGTTTACTGCATTCCTTCCTCTCGGGAATGGCGCTGGCGGGATTCGAACACATAACCACGCTTACGGCGGTGAATTTCTCAAACGCGGAGGGTCTATACACTCGCAAACAGCTCGTCGCGCGTACCCACCGATACGCCTTGGAGTACGGGGCACTTCCCGCGGTACAGCTCCTCTACTCCCTCGCCTGTATATTCGACCAGGAAGCTGTTCCTCGGTTGGCTGTCGCGGGACGCGCCGCCCAGCAGCAGATGCTTTAGCGAGACGCCGTCCATGTTTCCGTGCGGCGGTAGGCCGGCCAGATCCAGGAAAGTGGGCGCCAGGTCCACGTTCAGCGCCACGCCCTGTGCGGAAATGAGGGCGCAGCATAGTCATGCATTATATCGTATGTTAACACACACATAGCGTTGACTTTCAACAACCTGTTGTTGGAAAGTCAGCGCTGTGTGTATTATCTTCACCAGTCCGTGTCTGCTGCGCTCTTAGATTAATTATGTACTACCGACATGCCCAATTTTCCACCCTTCGAAATCTTATGTGTTCTGGAAGGAAGGAAGGAAGGAAGAAAAAAGAAAGTTAGCCAGTTCTCAGATCGTCTGGCTACCTTGCAGGGGGGGGGGGAGTAGGGGGGCAATGAAAGAGAATAGAAAGGCGACGCTACAAAAGCAAGAAATAAAAACAAAGAAAAAAGGTTGGTTTTGATTCATTCAACAAAAGTACGGAGTTCGCGATTGGTTTTTGTTGCCCGGAATCATCCTGTTTGCGGAGCCAATGGCTTCATCGGCCATGACAGCGCTAGATTTGTAGCGGAGATTTCGCGCGCAGTAACGACGCCGAAAGCCACACGGCGCTGCAGAGGCTTGAAAGACGCCTTGTACTGAACGGGCGTCAGAAAATGCGCCAGGCGACGCTGCACGGTTTCATCTAGCGAAAGGTTTGAAATGAAATTGTGTGCTTTTCACCACTACTGTAATTTCTCATTTTTTTTCCGTTTCTTGGCTCATACGTTTCCCGGCTCTTACGTTCTATTTTTGCGGTTCCATGAAAAACCTATCATTGGGGCCCTACTGTATTGAAGATGTATATTCAAACTATTATTAAGAAAATACACGCACACAAATTTGTTAAGCATGAACTGCAGAGTGCAGTTCATGCCTTAACGAAGACAGGTACACTAACCGAAACTTTGGCTCCGGTGACATTCCCTGTTCAATGATTTTTCATAGCTTCAAGCCTCCATCTTCCTCTGATCTTCGAAGCAAGCCGGTTATCTATAATAGCTAGATGTTTGTTGGGCGCAGTTCAGCTGGCAAGTTTGGCTGCACCCATACAGGTAGCAGCGTCGTGCCAATGTGGATGCAGTCCAATGAAACATAGGTGTCTCGTCCTGCAAAGCGACAAATTTCACTTCGCGTCGACAGCCGCCATGCGTGCTCACCTGCTCCACCCTCCCGGCGGCGATGCCGGGTCCCCTGACGAGCAGGGGCACGTGAATGTCCGTCTCGTACATGTGCCGCTTGTCCTTCGGCATCGAGAACTGACCTGTCAAAGCAAGTTAAATGTGCGATAGTGATAACTTATAGCTAGATGATTCGAGTACGCCATATTGAATAAAAAACAGCGCAGACAACAGGACGCAAGAAGACTACTACGCATTGTCACTCTGGCCCCTATCAGCAGATCATTCTAGTGCCGCCGCAGAACAGAACTAACGAGAAGCCTGATTTCGTTTAGGTTGTTCGTACGCGACTGTTAACTAAGTTGGTGGTATTTAACCACCCTGAAAGTGCATAACGACTGCATTGGGCAAACGAACCTTAGCGATCGCAGCAACCAAGGCGCAATTCCTATACCGTGAAATCCCCGCTCCTCTGAAATTTTAGCTCTCTTCTTCTTGGTAAGAGATTGGTGACGCACACTTCACTTTTTGAACTCTTTGCTGTGGAGTTTCTCATGTGAGAGACCATATTTGTCTGTCGTGGGAGCATTTCGCAGCAGTCGCCAAAGGCAAACCTCCGCTCATGTATCGTTTTGTTTTCTATTATTGTATTGATGGACGCGCTCGAGCGGACAACCATACAGAAAATTGAAAGCTGCGGGAGCATTTCGCTGTTTATCTGAAGGTATCGCCTACTTGATCGATGTACTATCTGTCACATTGAGGAAGGAACTGCTATTACGTTGGCGGCACTGAAGTGGTCTTTCTTTCTCCCTTTCATGCTCTTCTTAGTCTAGCGCCTTCCTCAATGCACAGTATCCATATACAGCTCAGCACCTGGTTAAAGTGCCTCCCTATCCTCTACCCTTTTCCTCCTCTTCGCCTACGCGTGCTTGCAGTTTTGTGAAGCAGAACATAACACAGAGAAGGTCACATGCGCACGCACCCAGGTGGTAGCCGTTGTCGGACGAGAAGAATACGTAAGTGTTGTTCAACAGCTGCTTCGACATCAGGTAGCTCAGCACGTCCGCGACCATGTCGTCCACAGATAGCAGCGTGCGTAATCTACAAAAATAAAATAAAACAACACACTAGGAAAATTGGCTCACTGACTGTCTCTCCGGGTCTGGCATACTCTGGTTACAAGTATAGATGAAACGGGGGTTCCAGTTACAACAAAATAAGTAACGTGACCTTGCTTGCTCATGTAACACTTGCTAAGTACCGTGGCGGCCAGCACACTTGTTAGTCGTCTCGATGCTCGTACTGTGACCAAGGACGGTGCATGTGTCCGTGTGTAATTGAGAAACACGTACGAAGCCGCCGCATGACACATATGCTTCACTGTCATACAACATGTATGCTTCACTGTATGATATTATAGTAATGCAGAAAAGCTTACTTATCAATTATTAGGCAAGGAATTCATTACTCTTGCTATTACGAGTAAGTGTGCTGTTCGGTTGGCCTTGCTTACCGCGTTATAGGCCGTGCAAACAGTCTGGACTGTGCGAGTGCGACATCGCTGAGATCATAATCACAGTTCCACCGCGGTAGTGTAGCGGTTAAGGTGCTCGGCCGCTGACCCGAAGGTCGCGGGTTCGATCCCGGCCGTGGCGGTCGCCTTTCGATGGAGGCGAAATGCTAGATGCCCGTGTACTGTGCGATATCAGTGCACGTTAAATAACACCGGATGGTCAACATTTCTGGAGTCCTCCACTACGGCGTCCCTCCTAATCATAACGTGGTTTTGGGACGTAAAGCCTGAGATATTATTATTTGAAAGGACAATAATTTGCAGACGTTTTGACAACGTTCATCCAATGAACTTTTGTCTGGAGATGTCTCGGGACCGTTGGCCTGACTGTTGCCGTCGGTATCGCATGCAACGGATTTGTAATCGAATGCTTCTACGAGAGTTGTCTGTATTTGAGAAATTCAAGAGTCTTCGCTCTTAATGTTCCGTTACCATCATCTGCGTAGCCGCCCTCAATAGTTCTTCAATTACTCCGTTTTTGTTATCATTTCTCTAACGACGAGAAAGTGACCAGAACATTCGCGACTGGCAGTCATGGCGCTGTAAAACCTGTAGGAAAGCACGTTTATCTGGGATAATTAGCCGCAGCTCATCATTTCGCGGGAGAGGGAAAGCTTGATGAGGACGGCATTTGGGTTTGGAACGCATACTGGCAGCCATTATCAAGTCAGAATTGGCATCTTACAGAAAGAAAAAGGGTACGATCGTTGCGTGCTTATCCTTGGGGCAGAAACTGTAGGGGGTTTCAGAAATTTGCGATAGGAATAACGCTGCCTCAGTACTGCATGTGGAGGCTTCCCGGATGACACCCACGTTTTGTGGGATTGTCCGGGCGCCCATAGAGTCATGGTCGGGAGCCTCGTACACATACCTACTAAACGAAGGCCCGCGGCCCTGGCTGACGGGCTCCACCCCAGACGTCATGAAGGCACTGCTCGAACACTTGAAACTTCTACGCCAATCTGATCACTAGTTGTCGCTTCGTTTAGTAGACCCGTACTGGGGTTTGTTCTCTATTAAAATAATTCTCTCTCGCTATATGCTCTATCAGCATCGTGTATGTGGAAAAACATTTTGTTTTGACAAATCTCATTATGCACATGGAAGCGGCTGTGTGTTTGCACGGATTGGTCACTGAGTAATTACATTCGAAAATGTGCCCTGACATTCAGCCGTTACCTGTTCCTGTAGGCTTCATCAATCCAGGAAACCACATCCTCCGGTATAGGGTGGATGGCCTGCCGCACTAGCCAATGCTTCGTCTGGAACACACACACAAAAAAAGACAGTAAAACCAGCAGAACACACACAGCACCATCAATTTTGTCAGTGCTTCCGTGACGGCACGTCTTGAGGAAGGGGAAAATTAATGCGCAAAATATAATAAATACTTATTATCATTGCTATCCAACATTTTCTATCCGTTTTAGACAAGTGAATCGTGCACTAATACCTTTCGGCAGCTCAGGTACTTTAATTTTTTTCTTGTCCATGAACTCAGAACAGGTGTGTAAAGCAACGAATTAAACGTTGTGAAAAACAAACACCGCATGATAAGAATATTGAATCAATCAATTTTTCTCTCTTAGCGTTCCGTCAAGCTGTGGTAAAGATGTGGCCTACCCCGTTGACGCTTATGTTGAAGGCTGGTGTCCTGGGAGCCTTCACGTTGGGGAATGCGTCCCTGTGGCGGACCGCGGGCGTGAACGGTGCATGCGGCGCAGGCGTGCTCAACATCATGAAGAAGGGACGCCGCTGGTCTGCTCGTCTCTCCAAGAATGTCAAGGCCTTGGCTCTCTGCAGTGACAGCAACAAGAAGGTGAGCGCGTAACGAGTGCGTATTGAATTACGTCTCGCGGACTTGTCAGAGAGAGAATGATTTATTAGAAGGCAGAGAGGTCGGCCTCAGCTAGTTCGCTCTAGCTGCTACTCTGCACAGGAGAAGAGGGACAAGGGGAAACAAAGAAGTGATGAAGGGCGACGATGGGGAGAGAAACAGGTTATGCGTATATACAATGAACACACAGCATTGTGGCTTCGCTAGAGTCTAGCGTCCAGTCCTGTACTACTTAGGAAATCTATTACGAACTTCGATGGCGCTTAGGCGTTTGTATTGCAGAAACACTGTCGTTGCAACCGAAGTTTTAAACTACTAAAAATTACATAAAAAGGACAGAAGGGAGGAGAAGAACTGAGGGGTTGCTAACCGCGAATGCGTACATTTGCCGCTTAAGGCGGACATCTGCGACCTTGTTCCCGGTGGACAGTAGCATCATACATGATGTAAGTTCATGCGTGCGTTTGTATGTGTGCGCGTGTATTTACACGTGCAAAATTGAAAAATTTCGGTAGGTGGCGGGGAATAACAGCGACCCACCGGCAGGGACGCAGCTAGAGGGGGGATGGGTGTTCCACCAACCCCCCTGGCTACGTCCCTGCCGGTGGGTCGCTGTTAGATCTACATTCCAATTTTGCCACTCGCAGCCTCCGCCGCGATACCTCACTGAAACTAAATATGGTGTGCCCGCTATATTAGCCAAGCATCGCCCGCCGAAAATGGTGGCCTCGAAATTCATCGACCGAGAAATCAAGTAGCCAGCACTCGGCTTTTCCATATATGTATGCACTGCCCAGCCAAAATGCTTCTTTGTTTTAGTAGAGTTTCAATCAGCACGTGACAGCCAGTGATATGCGCATGTTTTTTTTAAGAAGTCTGCGACACCGCAGCGCCGGCATAATTAAGACCTCACGGCCTTGACAGACCGTGGTCAGGGCTATCTTCATAGAGAGTCTCGAAGGTTATTCGCATGTGGGACCGAACCTGTCCCAGGAGGGCCTCCCGCAATATATCAAGCCGTACGTACTGCAATGTCCTAACATTAACTTCCCAGCCGAAAGTTCTATTTTCACAAATCCGCAATTGGCCAGTTCTGCTCGAAGCGATGCATTGGTAGCGATAGTTGAGCGCTGGGCTAAGACTCACTCGGTTTTCTACGCATATGCGCCTCGTTGGCCCACGCAACGTGTAAAAAATATTCATCTAGGAAAAAGGAAGTGTGCTGGTAGCGTCCAGGGGTCTGCCCTGCTTTTGACGGTTGTAGGTCGTTTACTCTGACTTTCTATAGTGCAGAAAAAAGAGCTAAGAAAGACGCGAGAAGAGACTTAAAATCGCAGTAAATTACAATAACCAGCCTAGGAATCGCTTATTAAGTTTATCATCTATAAATGCGTTTTCTTAAGTAAAAAAAAGCTGGAGAGTTCAATTATCATGCAACCTGGGGAGGAGCGAAGCATGCAGTGTGCGCTGGTGTTTCCTACAGCAAAAGTGCTCCTAATGGGCAATGATAGACAGAAGAAGAAGACGAAGAAGAAGAAGAAGAAGAAGAAGAAGGGCCTGAACGAGGTAATTCGCCCCATTGCTTTGAGAGAGATTTCTTTGGTGAGGCACTAGAGGTGCCAAAGCCTGAAACCGGGCATGCACTAAAGGGTGTTGCAACTTCACTAACGTCGTCGGCAAACTGAGTCGGAATGCAGCTCGTTGTTGTTGTTGTTGCCTTTGAGATGGCTCATACCCACTCTTACCCTAAGGTGCTTCCTCTTCTTCCCCACATGCCCGGTTTCCGTTCCATACGGCATGTAGGGAAGGGTGTTTCCGCTCCACTGACGTCGTCGGCTATTTGTTGGGCTAGCTGTTCTTCATTTCTAGTAGACCGGTGGCGAGCAAAGCACTATCACTTTGCTGATATGTTTCAAGGAGTAGTGTTTCAAGTAAATGATTTTATTATATAGATCCATGTTTGTGTCTCTGGTTTTAGATGAAAAACTTGAGTGTCTTGGTAAATTTTTTCGGGAATTTGACACCGCTACTAGGCGAAACATAATGTTTTAGGCAGTAACGACGAACTTTAACTGATAATGTGCATTGTATGGACCGGTGGCGAGCAGTGGGATTTACGCATTTTTTTTTTGGCGCATACAGTTTATGATTGAACGTAACGATGACATGACACGCCGACAAGCCGGAGAACCTAGGGTGCTTCGCCGCTAAAAAAAGCGCATGGTGGCACCATGTCCCAGGATCACTGTCGGCTTACCAGTACATCGGTGAGATAGTCCTCCTTCGGGTTGTCGCCATGTTTTTCTGCAGTGCCGTTAATGGACAGCGTGTAGTTGTAGTAGACCGAGTTCCCCACCTGCGAGGCAGCATCAAAGCTTTGGTTCGAGCTAGTTTGTCACACAAACTTATATAAAAGTTCATAGTGAAATATTGGCAGCGCAGACTAACGGGACACAGAAAGAAGACAAATTCTGCAATTTGTGTCCTCTTTGCAAACTGCAAATTGCAATTCTTCTGCAATTATATAAAAGTTTAGGCGCGAAGAAGACGAAGACAAAGAGCACTGTAGACAGGATGGGTGCAAACTACCGACATATTTTAAGGATGGCTCAACTCGCGGCGTCCAACCGCCCATACGTCCATCCATGCCCTGGAACGGTGCAAGCTGTAGAAACTCAGTGCGAACTTGCCCATCCCTCCTCATCCCTTCCCCCTGTGTATGGGTAACATTTCATTTATTCATTCTGTTTAGTTAGACAAAAAATTGGCTATGTTGGAGGGACTAAAGGCAGATTACCTCTGCCTGATTAGGGTCCCTCCACCCATACATTTGCTCAGATGCAGTGTAACAAAAAAAAAAAAAAAACAGAGATCTCTTTTTTTTTTAGGGAACACGAAAGCTAAGTTCAAAAAGTAGAAAGCATATCTGAAACATACAATTTAAAATATCCCACTACAATCAACACCAATTTGCCCATAGCAAGATAAAAAGGAAATATGTAAAAAAACTGAAACTAGGGAAAATGTTAGGTCAGAAGACTAAGTACAACGCAGAAATACACATTGAAAGAAATAAGCGACTTTTACACAAGTATAACATACTAGTTATTCTGGACTGTTTAATGTCTCTGCCTTTCCTCTCTCTTCTGTTCCTTCCCTACTCTTCCCAAATCTTTAGTATATCTGCTGAACATTTTGTACGTGGCGCAAAGCTGGAAACATGAAAATGGGGCGGAGGAAAGAAAGAGACAGAGGAGCGCCAACCTCTGTCTCTTTCTTTCCTCCGCCCCATTTTCATGTTTCCAGCTTTGCGCCACGTACAAAATGTTCAGCAAACTTAGTCACCAACTCGCCCAAAAACAAGTTCTTCTTTAGTATATCATTTGTCTCTCGGGGTAGTTAAGGAGGAGGAATAAATGCCAAAACGAAGTATTTGTCTCGCAAAAAATTCACGCGTGATTATGATACTGCCTAATGCGAATTGTGAGCGCAGCTTCGTGTTGTGGTAAGGCCAACTGTGTTGGAAGTTTTGGCTTTTCGCAAGGTATCGACTACGCCATAGATCATAATTTCGGGGAAGTAGGACAGCACCCACTACGTCATTATTCGTCTTTCTGCGGATCAGTGAGGTACCCACAGTACACATCTGTAAGGTGTCATGCGGACTTTGTTGATGTTGCATGTGGCTGATGACGAGGAAAAATTATGGCTGAGTACTTAACCCTTTGTAGGTTCGCCTATATTTTTGAAACGATGTTATAAAAACTGGCAGTGGTATATGCATGTAAAGTACAAAGAAATAGTATAAAACAAATTTCATCAAAATCAAGACAGCAGTTTGCTGGAAAAAAGTGGGACACACACGTCCCACTGACTCATGAAGGTACCATCATGCGATCACATCGCCGAGTACTTGAGATGAAACGGCTGTAACAAGTGGTGCAGAGGGGTGCTTATGATGTTGTGCAGAATAACGTTGTGCGCACCTCATTTCCCGCAGCGGAACAGCACCTGCGCATTCGCCTTACAAGTATTCACAGGGCTGTGGTCTGTTCCTGTAAAGCTTGCTTCACCAGAAACAGCAACCATTCTGTCTGAATTTTGTTGTCCCCTCTTCCGCTGTCGAAACGTTCGAGTACTGATGTTGTCCCTGAATATGTGCCCACATTTCAAGAGGTACATGATATGAAAAAAATTATTCCCATGCACCCTCATAGCCAGTTGGGCTTAGCAAAGAGCGTGAAAATTTCACAGCATTTATCGTGAAGTGCATTTATCAGTCAAGTTTCTGTACCAATCTACCTAAAGACATGATGACTGGGAGCTGAAATCGCGTCTGTAGAAAACCAGAAAAAAAGAGAAGACTATCTGGCATTCTGAATTACATGTCTTTTGATCTGAACAGGACCAAAATTCAGAACCTTCTGTAAAAAAAAGGAACTAATTTCACAGACATTGTGGCACTACTTGTACCTTTCGAAACCGCAGTAAAACAATTTTTCTCGAGCTTACATAGACTTAGGTGAGATAGCAGCCACTTATCGTCGTGCTAATTATGACAGCTGATGCGGGAGAAAAGTTTTTCTGCTGGAGAAAAAGTGGGACGTAGGTGTCCCGCTGTCCCACAAAGGGTTAAACCACACATTCATTGGGCAATTAGCATTGTGTGATGACTGTTTGCTATTCTACTCTTCTCCCACGCTATATTACGCACGTTAACGTGATTCCTTGCCCGACATGACGCCTGTACGGGGTCTTTTTGCAAATGAGTTTCAAGCACCCGCGCGGCTCTGTGGTGGACATGGTTATATGAGGGCAGCGCGACCCGGACTTAGGACTGAGAGACACGTACACGTATTCTGTGGTGGAATCCTCGACTGCCACGCAGATGGCCCGGGTTCAAATCCGATTCGATGCGGGGTATATTAGCTCATTTTATTTGATCATGTCGATCGGTTACTTTCTTATGTCTATCGGTTCCGCCACCGACGGCGACGGCGACGCCGCTCTACGCAGGAACGGGTGCGTAAGCGCTGCGCTCTAAAAAAATGCCCCCCACCCCCCCCCGAAGGGAATCGTGAGGAAATGCGAATGCATTTCTTGCGCCGACACCGACTTCTGCCATCGCCTTGAGAGGCGCCCAGCCAGCGAACGGTCGAGAGTGAGGCGCGAGCGGACGGGAGAGTGGGGCGCAGGGAGGAGAGAAAGCGAACGGCGAGAGAAGGAGCGGCGAAGCACTGCACCTACCCTCTCCTACACTCTCTAGCACCACATGCTCCGGTTGCTAGGGGCGAGGATAACCGCGCGCGCCCGCAGCTGTTGCTATGGGAGAGGGAGCGAGAGCGGAGAGATAACACCTGCCGGCGCGCGGACAACGCCGGACAACGCCGCACAACGCCGGATGCCTGACATAGCCCGACTAAGAAATGCATTCGCATTTAAAACTGTTCTTCATAACGCCCGCTGTGGTGGCTTCGCGAGTGTGGTGCTGCTCTGCTAACCACGCGGGCGTGCAGTTAATTTCCGGGGACGGTGGCCGCATACTGATCGGCGCGGAAAGCAAGAACGACCGTTTTCATAGGCTTTTAAGTGCATATTAAAAAACGCGATTTGGTCATAACTAATGTGGATGGAGTTCCTCAAAATGGCGTGTCTCGTAGTCATGTGGTTTCTGGCGCGTGATACCAAAGTTATGTTTGATGATCGATAATTTGTATCCGGCAATTTCTTCCGCTTCACAAAACTTGTTTTCGAATACCTTTTACTTCGGTGGTGAGAAACAATCCTTATTTATGATTGAACAAAGAAATTTCGCAATTAATGCTGAACGTCAATAAATTATGCCAGATAGTGAGCGATTTGTCTATCAATAGTTATCACTACATTTGTTATGTGCAGTTGCCAATAATCAAGCTTTTTTTTCGCGCACATTAGCTTATTAAACTGACTTTTACTTATTGTTACATAGTGCGGATTCATGAAGTATTTGGGAAATAATTTGCTCCCGAAAATATTGTCGTCCTGGCGGCTATCAACTGGGATCGATACCCAGCACCTCCACCAGTGTCGCAACGCGGAAAGAATAAGGCACAGTACCGCGGTGCGACGCGGAAAGATAAGGCTGTATTCCGAGATCAATCATAATGACAAAAGCAGACGCTTCAACGTCGTCTTCCTCAGAGCCCCAACAGCTGCTGCTCGTGCTGCTCACTTCGTTGTCCTCTGTCGTCCTGGCGGCTATCAATCGTGACAATATTTTAGCTAACGTAAGTCGAATTTAAGAGCATTTAAGTACCATGCAAGCTGTGCGCAGTGTGGATACTTACCAGGCCATTCCAATGAGTCCATCCAGGCGGTACATGTTGAACGCCGCCAGCATTCTTGTGGCCGTACTGCAACATGGGTAAAGACAGACGTATTGCCTCAATCAGTCGTCGTTATCTGGCAATAGAGCTTTTGAAGCACCTTTCGTCTTCGGATGCCGAAGACGAAAGCGATCGTGTTGGCTCTAATCGGCGGCAACGGTTCCAGCTTTTTCCCAACTCAAATCATTTGTGTTCATACATCTATTTGTGAAACGTACACGCACTTCCATGACACGTCCACTGAAGTAAATTGTATGAAATTTGTTGCATTTGAGCGAGAATGTAAATTATAATTTGTGTAATAAGCAGAGCTTTGATTTAACAGCCGAAAGTATTTAAAAAGATATCCCCAGTAGCGGTCAGGTAAAAAAATTTGAGGCATGAAGTTTAAAACTTCGTAAATATGTGCCTGGTGATGTAAGAAACAATTAAGCATGAAGTTTACAACTTCGTAAATATGTGCTAAAAACAAATATAAAGCTATTCCGTAACTCGCATCGGGACGCCAGCAGCCAAAAAATGAGTGCTGCACAGTCGCCGTCATGGCTACAAGCGGCGCTGCTTAATGCTCCCTGGGTTTGCATGCACATAAACATAGGCGTGCGCAGAATTCCCCTTCAGGGGGCGTGCGAAGGTTTGTCGCAGCGCCATCTTCCCCATCATTTCAATGTATGGAGCTGACTTTGCGCCCCCCCCCCCCTTTCGCCCCCCTCTCCCCCCCCCTCCCCGTGCTCACGCCTATGCTCATAAATACCCGTTAAAGTGGACGGGAGGATGACCACCGCCGTAGATCACTTGGCAGAGCATCGGACGCGTTATTCGAAGGTTGCAGGTTTGGCCCCTGCCGGCGGTAAGCTGCCGTCCACTTTAACGTATTCACATTTATATCATAATTAGTACAAATAACAGCCCCTATACTTTCCATGGCTTGATAGTAAGTTGGTCGTTATTAATGTCGCATTCGTTAGAAAATATAAAGTGAACAAAGGCGATATATGAATTAACAGCTTGCGTGAAATTGTTAAAATGTCTGCAGGAGTTATGCGCAAGTTTCAAGTCAGCCACTCTTCCCTGATTCGGCGCTTTATGTGATAAAAATTAGACTGGTAGATTTCCAAGCTGCCAATGTCGTGAAAAAGTAAACAGCGGCTTAGCTTTCATACGAAAGCAGAGCGAGCTAATGAAAAAAAAGACAGCAGATGAGACACCATGAATTTGGGTTGTTTATCTTATAAATGACCATGTGCTGTCAGGCGATGCAGCAACAAGTTTCCCAAAGTTAGATTATTGGCTACGATAATCACGATTCCGTAAGGTGTTAACATCTCTTGAATAATACCACTCAAGTTATTTGTCTTTTTCACACGGTTTCGTTCATGGTCTACAAAATCATCACGTTGGCGCGATCTAACAGCTACACCCTCGCCCAAACTTTCACGTCCTTCAATCCCTGTAGACTTACCCGGTTGAGATATTTCCCCGCATAGAAGGTCTCGTATCCGGCCTGCTGTAGGTCCACTGCGAAAGCGCTCCGCTCGGGCCCGCGCTGCCAGTGCTGCGAGCTGCATCCGCCGAACAGCGAGTTGTTGAACACTCCTACGTTGTGCACGTACCGACCCGTCAGGATGCTCGAGCGGCTTGGGCAGCACAGGGGCGTCGTCACGTACTGCGTCCAACATTAACAAGAAAACCTGTGCCTGGATTCCAAAAAGCATTTAACTTGTAAGTGCTCATAGCCGTCGGTATGGGGTCTGCGATTTGTCTCATAACCTCATTGGCTGGAAATTTTGCTTACTAACAATTCAAGCGCAAGTTCTTCGTAAGAAATGCTCTT
Source organism: Rhipicephalus appendiculatus (assembly GCA_030522465.1). NCBI lineage: Eukaryota > Metazoa > Arthropoda > Arachnida > Ixodida > Ixodidae > Rhipicephalus > Rhipicephalus appendiculatus. The sequence goes on along the minus strand of JALIZH010013339.1, from coordinate 20,491 downwards.
GTATTCGTTTGGAGCATCTTTCTCCGTCACGTCATTCGTCTTTGTGGCGCGCTGCTATACATCGTATTATGGAAAGCACGCGATGGAATGAAGCAGCTGGAGGTTAACAATGCGCATCTTACGATTACGTTATTACTATAGTCGGTGACAAGCTAAGAATAAAAAAGTAAACTCTACCGCTGTCCATTTGTATCGTGCGCGTCCAACTACGGCCGCTCTTTACCATGACGTAACGGTTGAGACGAACCAATGAAAAATGCCACATGGCGCCGTTCGCGACGAGAGGCGAGGTACCGCTGCACCGAGACCGAGAGCAGTCAATTCGATTTTCTGTGGTGTCTCTTTCTACCAGAGAAGCTTTTTCCTACTATTATCCTCACGTACGTAGCATCATCGTCGCCGGGCGTCATTCGATTGAGTAGAAGCTTGTGACTGTGCCGCGTTTGAAGTGCACCGAAGCGGCAGCTAGCAGCTCGGACGCTCTATCGCGTTCCGTCGTTTCGGCATCGTCAAGTTGCATCACGGCGTGTGTTCCTTCCACCGCTCGGATGCACGAAGCATATCACCTGAGTGTCACCATATCGGCGATTGTCGCGTTCATTCGCGTGCAGTGAGGTGAAGTCGGAATGTGCGCGTCTGTGCCCGATTACCGTCTGCAAAAGCCATAGCATTAGCGTTGTCACATGTGCGGGCGTGTGTGTGTGTTACTTGGAGCTCGCAACGTGGGAATCTTGGTGTTCTATTGCGCAATACGTGGTGCTGTGCGTCTCTATGTATGGGGTATGTGCGGACGAAGCGAAAGAGAAAGAGCGCGGCCATCATAACCCGTTAGCGCACCACAGTGCGAAAGTAAACAAACCAGGTATGGAGAACATGCTGGGCTGTGTGCATTATAAGGAGATAATTGTGGTCATGCGGTGCATGTGTGATGTGACGTATGTCACCAGCCCAGAATGATGTGCTAGGTCGAAGTTCCCGTCGCATAAGTCTCACGCCCGATGCACGAACGCCTTGCATGAAAAACGCCACGCGAGGTAATCGTTGTCTACAAAGAGTGAAGTGATGCACGCTACATATTATCGCTGTGACACAGGAACTTTCGATTGCATGGATCGCGACTGCAACTGAAGTGACGCGGCTAAAACTATCATTGAGTAAAAAAAAAAATGGTTTATAATGGCGCTGCATCCTACTTCACGATATCATATTTGGAATTCTGCTTTTTTTCTAACGTGCGCTTTCTGTATTTTGTGTGTATTGTGTGCATATATTACACAGTGATAATTTGTTTATCTTAAACTACAGTGAACTCTCGTGAAGCTTATAGTCTGTAGACCTTTCTTTTAAATGCTTACCCTTTTTGTGATGCACGTCTTTTTTGTATGGTGTTTTGGCTGCTCAATTTTTCATTTTTACATTTTCTATTTTTATTGTCTGTGTCCTTTTCCTTTTTCTCTCTCTCCCTGCGTGGAGGACGATGCTATAAAAGCGCATCGAAGCTTCGTAAATTGTGCCTCGATAAAGATCGGTCTGCGATTGACACGTTGACAAATAAACTGTTTCTTTTAGAAGCGTCTATCCTTTCCTGTTTGCCTTACGGCAGTTGAGAGACACACATACATAGAAGGTAGGGGCCCATCTTCCATCAAAACTGGGCCCCATGCCGTAATGCCCACTGGGGCGATGCAGGTATGTAATAAATAAATAAATAGATAAATAAATAAATAAATAAATAAATAAATAAATAAATAAATAAATAAATAAAAAAGTTGAACGTTCAAGGGCTGAAGGAGTCGTGGCAGCGCCAGTGAAAGTTGTCGAAGCCAGAAACAATCTCACGTAAAGCTTTTAGTCAATGCCGCTTTAGCCGCGTACATCACCTTGGCGTGAACTTAACGGCATGTATCCAATGACTCGCACAGCTAAGCACCATGAGCGCTACGCTCTTTTATTTCGTTGAAGCGTCGTCAAATGAAGCCTTGCCGTTTACCTCAAACACGATGACAACCACGGCCACTCGAGACGCAAATATGGTATACACGGCAACCCAAGAATCGAAATTCGCGAAGGCAATCTCAGACCACCTCGCCATTCTTCGCTTTGAGTCGTAGTTGCCATAGTTACCGCCGACAATGAAGAAACCTGGCGGCGAAAGTTTCGTAAAAAAAAAAAAATGCGAACGACCTTATTAAATGTAATTAAAGTCCCTGTTTCGTTTTGTGAAACCGTAAAGAAATGATTCCTTTGCAATAAATTTTACGTTAAGTGCGGCATTCTTTGTTTTAATGCTATAATAGGCGCTGCGCAGAAACGTCGCCTTTGAGATGTACATTACTTTTTCGTGGACTCCGAGATGACCGCGGTGGGGGGGTGCGATTTAAACAACATATATATTGTTAAGCTGACGCTGAACGCCGTGTGTTCACAATTTTTTTTACCTAGCTTCACTTTTTTTATTTCAATATCAACGCAGTACTGCAAGATAATGTTTCTATGCGTCAAAATTATTGCCATTGTTTAGGAACTACTTCGTTTCTCTCGCGGAGGCATGCAAAATATGAGCAATGCGGCCTTGTGGGCGGAGCTTATATTTATTCTTAGGCTGTCACCGACTATACATAGATATTAACGCGATAGCGTGAAAGAGCTCGTTTCGCAGAAATTCCGGCGTCGGCGTCGTTGGTTGTGAGCGAAAAATCATCATCTTGTCCGTGACCGAAAAATCGAGAAAGATGCAAATAAAATAAATAATAAAAATTTCCGGGTCCGAGTGAGGATCGAACCCGGGTTGTCTGCGTGGCAAGCAGGTGTTCTACCACACAGCCATGCCTCTGCTTGGAAATAATGTGAAAATAACTTCCTCTGCTTGGAAATGCAGTGAAAATAACTTCCATGCTTCGCAAACGCAAGCGTCCTTTATATAGGCGTCGCAATATAACATGTAATATCCCAGGAATATTGCGTGGTACAAGCGTACATTGCCATCGGGCGTCAGAATATGTGACTATCATAACGATTCCATAGTTTAAAGCCAGCCACCCATTACAAACGGCTCACACCTTACTGCGCGTATTCCCTTAACACCACGTAGTGGGTGCATAGCAAGTTCGAAAACATTTCCCACATTTGCCGCGCATAATTTCTCCTGGTTTAAAGCATACTGCCCATTACATAGTATGCACGAAGTGATTGAAGTACGCACTAGGGACGGGATATCGCTATCGCGTTCAACTATTAAAGGCGAAGCTTAAGGGTCCCCCCAATTTTTATTGTTATTAGTGGTATTATGGTAATATTATTATATTGTCATTGCAGCCGACAGTCAATAATAACAAACAGAAGCGATTATCCAGTATTGGTACCATGCGAATAAATGAACTACACTTCACTCAGGCAACGCCATTTTCTTGAAAATTAATGTCCTAGTGCGGGCTCCATCTTTAATGTCAAAGTACGTTCTACTCTACACCACTAGAGATCTTTTTCTCAATTTTAGCACGAGACATATATAACTTATTCATACTGACACATACCGTGTTTGTGAAATATCAAGTAGCTTTCCACGAAATGTTTCACTATGAAAAACAAACACTGAACGTTGCTCACGAGAACGCTCAAAATCCTAACTCACCGCGTTGGCAAAAGTCACTCCACCATCTCCAATGAGCTGGCGCGTCCTTACAAGGGGTTTCTGCGGGCATAGATTGAAAAATGTTTTTTTCATTAATTGCTCCAGCCGATGCTGTAGCAAAAAAACACGAAATACACAGTGTACGGTTAGGCATAATCTGTGAGGATCACCATCGCTTGTCGAACAAGGATAAAAAATGTCGCATTTCCACGAAGTGAATCAGGACGAGTGGGCGAAGCACTGGGGATCGTTCTTAACGTAAATCACCCGTGACATTGCCCACTCGCGCATGTAAATGAGTGACAACGCGTGTGTACAGTACATATAATGCGTTTTTGCCGTTGAGCCGCCGCTTCCCGCGTCCTCAACTCCGGGGTAGCAGCTTGTTGTCGGCGTTGCCGTTTTGCCTGTCGCGGGCGAGAGTGCCTTCACGATCGTTTTCATCCATGGCAGAAAGAGAGTGTGTAGTCTGGAACGCGCTTATTCTTCATCGTCATCAGCGTCATCGTCATCGTCATGGCGTATAATGGTTACCTTGCATGTACTGTGCCGTGATGGCAGCGTCATCGTCATCGCACTAGCGTGGCTACACCGGGGAACACCGGGGGAGTGATGTACAAGCCTCGACCTTAAAGGGATACTGAACAAAATTTTTGCCGCCAAGATTTCAAGCGAAATTGAAAGATTGGGGGGTTGAAATCGATAGACACAACCTTCATTTTAGGCAGAAACTAGAGGAAAATAATGAATTTTATGAGTTTTTTACAAACCGCCGCGTGTAGCGGCCGCGCCGTGAACTAGAGGGTGTGACGGGAAACTCGCCGGAAACAGGCATCCCACCAATGCCGGCCGTCGCCCGCGTCTCTCAACCCGCTCAGCTGGCACTACGTTTCCTAAAACCAGTACGGGAGCAAACAATGCTCCCGGCTGGGGTAAGTCATCAGTGCTTTTGTGGAAGGGAGAGAGTGGAATGAAAGGAGAGGCGGAGAAAAGGAAGAGAAGAATAGGAGCACGTGCACCCTGCATGCGCCAGAATCTGACGTAACGGCTCGCGCTCGCGTGCAGCCGCCGCGCGCTGACAATCCACCAAAAATACAGCCAACTGTTCAAAAATACGTTAAACAAACTCTGTTTATCGGAACAGTGACGTCTTCCGAGTAGAATTCCGATGTTCTCGTCAGTTTTTCAAGCTTTTGTTCAGTATCCCTTTAAGGAGCTTCGCCCCTAAAAGAAAACATAGATACCTCGCTAAAGCGGCTGAAGTAGAGCACTTTTATGCTGCGATGCAGTTAGTGGGGGGCTAAACGTTGTCAATGCACGTTCGGGAGACCCTTGGCATGGGAAGTGGGGATGTCACCTACATTTCAACAGGTCAGCGCTACTCATAAGGACAACAAATGGACGTGATCCTCCCAGATATAACACGTATTGCAAGTGCGCCTCCTAATAGTTTTTGTTTATGTAGTTTCTCAATGAACGTGTCCCTTACACCATGTTTTTATGGGTGGAGCTAAAGAAACAACGCCTCATGCTGCACATCACGACGAATAAAGATATGAAAGGACACGCTTGGCGTCTAAAATAGGCGAACATTGTTGAAGTACCTGTTCTAAATTCAGAGGACGTATAGTGAGGCCTCATTTCAGAAAAACAGCTTGGTTGCTCTGTTTTTTTTTTCGTAACTAAGCGCAAAGCACTCAAAGTGGGCTCATAAGTGGGCGTTTCTAGCTTGAATGTATTTTTCTTGATTTTCGGGAGATCAGAGAGCTCTTCGTATGCGAGAAAAAAGAAGCATAACTTTTTAACGCGATAGCGTTAAAGAGCTCGTTTCGAAATAGGTTTTGGATAAAGGTTATCAGCTTGACTGGTGGAGCCTCAGGTCCAGGGCTCCATGGTTTCTGCCTCCTGCCTAACGTTACCCAAAAGCGCCAACTGTACCTGCAGGTCAAAGCTGGTGAGTTGTGCCTCCCATAGCTCCAAACTGCTTGATAGTTCAACGCGAGTGGGATAGCGCCCACATAGACAGGGACAGATAAAGCGACGCGACATGTGTGTGCCGTCTTGCTTACTCCGTCGCGCTCTTAAGTGTGCGCTATTCCACTCACGTTATGTACCAACAAGCCTAGGCTATTCTCCTTGATTGTTAAAGTTAGCGTAAAAAATATTTAATGTTGCTGGTTCATTTTGGCAAGCCCACGATACGCGGTGTAGCGATAGCGAGTAGCCACAGCACGGACGTAATATGAGAGTCTTAGTTCCATTATTACCAAAGGTGGCCAATTCGATCCCAGCCTCGGCGGTCGCATTTCGATTGAAGCGAAATGCTAGAGGCCCGTGTACTGTGCGGTGTCTGTGCTGGTTAAAGAACAAGACACGTTCGAAACTTGCGGAGAGAGAGAGAGAGAGAATTTAATATAATTATTTTTTAAATATTTAACATAAATATTTAACTATAATTAACACCAACTTTCCAGTACCTGTGAGTACGTTTTCAGCACCGACCCGTAACACAAGACATGCAGGCAATGGCAACTTCAACCTTCCCAATTGTAGAAATGTATATGGCGAACAGTTAATCCAGTTCACTGGTGCTAAAATCTGGAACGCAATTCCACTTGAAATTAAACTTGCACGCAACTTTAAGTCGACTTGCAAACTGCATTTTGTAAACCAATCATGTTATTAACTAAAGCTCACGTTCATACTCTTTTTACGACTCACCTTGCGTATATTTCTTTCTTTCTTTTTCTTTTTTTAAATTGTGTTTTGGTTCTTCAACGCAGTCTTGTCCAGAAATTCTGGACATATTTTTTTTTCTTGTGTTCCTATGTCCTGTATTCTTACAATGTATGCTTTAAGTTGTTCCTCATTGCTTGTCTTCCTAGATTATTGCAGCTATTTTGTATTTATTGCAAAGTGTATTTAAATAGATATAATATGCCTTGAAGATAATCTGTCATTGAATTTGTATAAAGATTCATAGTCATATTAACTGCACCTCTGCTCCTACCATGTAATAAAATACTCATGTAATAGATTGGACCAGTAACTAGCCACATAGGCTAATGGTCCAAATACTTATGTAACCATTTTTTGTATTAACTTGATCGAATAAACACTGATTGAAACACACTGATAACGAATAGCTGGAGATGTTTGTCTGGCCTTTCGCCTGCCATGCTTCTACAGGGGCTGGGTGATGATTATGAAATATACACTGATAAACACATAACACATACAGCCACACACACGTATACACTATTTACAAAGTTTCGTTCAGGCTCGTGGCCCGCAAGAAAGTCAGCAGCGCTTTCGTGGCGCGTAACGCACTGGAGCTGGTTTGCCATGGGCCCAGAATATGTTTTAACTCCAAGTTAGAGTCCCGTTGAAGTTTTAAGGCCACCTTCAGCGACTGTCTCCCTGGTGCGTATAGCGTGCATTCACAGAGGACATGATTGAGGTCTTCTTCCTCCACTTCGGCATGCCTCATACCATGGTTTTACCATGTAAAACCTCAGAAATAATTAGTTTCATTTTTGCTCGTACAATGATAATCTCAGAAAATGTCCTGTGTAAACTGCGGCAAGGCGGGGGGTGAAAAGGACACCCCTACATACTGGTGTAATGTGCGCATACGTGGGTAGTACGCAAGGGTCGCATATGCATGTTTATTCAATAAAGACTTCTCGGGTCAGCTTACCTCGCACGAAATGCGAGAGATGCTGCAGTACCTCAGGTTTAGTGGCAGCTTACAAATTTCTGCCGACGGCACTTTCAAGTTAAGTCCTTGCTCAAATCTATGTTTGCTGTTAGACAGCGCATCGCCCTTACCTTTTTTTCTGTGGTTATGCGTAGCCAGCGCGTTGCTTCTCCGTTACCAACGCAACTGGCGAGCGCAAGGTGATCCGTACACTTTATCTGAACCTTTTTTTTCTGCACTGGTTGTGGGATGCCACTGCCACTAGCAATATAACTCTCAGTGCTCACCATCATGCTGCCGAGTTCCACGTCCAAATCATCGGTGAGGAAGAACACCATGTTTGGCTTGTTTGTCTGGGCGCGGATGCTCGTCCCAGCCAGAAAGGCAATAATTCCGATAAACATGAAATGTTCCATCACGATAACGGATGATTTCAGCAGAGGCCAAGTTCAATCGATGGAGATCAAACTGCACCAAAAGGAAAAGAAGGTTAGGTGCATATAAGAACTTCTTCGCACACGCACAATGCAGGAAAATCAAGAAAAGGATTCACTGACTTTATTGAAGTCCGCTTAAAATCATGTATTGCAACAAAAAAAATATACTGATACTGTCATGCTGCTACGCAGAGTCTGCACATGTTACCTGGACACTGATGAACTACACCATTTTCTCGAATTGGTCCAGAGGATTGTCGCCGCCTCTCTGATTGGTCCAAAACATAAGCGTTCGAGCGCTTGACAACATGCCGTAATTCGACTATGACCCCCAAATCGTTCCATGACGGCCGCTTTCAACCATACCAACTTTTTTCCTATACGTGGGCTTGTATCCAGCTCTCCATATAAACTCCAAGCTTGATGTATGTAAATAGACATCCTTGTGCCCGTATTTACGGTCAAGGATTATACGCTTCCGTGTGGCAGCTCTTTCCACCACCGAGTTGGCTACTATCACCTTCTCACATCGTCAACTGTCACTGTCACATGGTCTCGAGTAAGAGTTAAGTACTCGCTATGAAGCATGATTATTAAGTGCACAGCACCACTGACGTTTTAGCTATGACGTCTTGAAGGTATTGGTATCTAACCGGTGTAACAACACTAAGCTGTGTACCGTGCTTTTCATGCAGGGCCGTCAGAGCCATCTAACGCAGCCATCAATAAGAATATAATTTGTATGCCCAATTAGAATGGCCAATTATCTGGTTATTAGGAGGATTTATAGCATAGTAGACATTGTGGTGAGCTGGACTGGTTCCATGATGTAGAAAAATTAGCGCAAAAATTGCAGATACCGAGGAAAAGAGCAGTAATGTCGTCCGTAGTCTCCCTTCAAATTTGTATGTTGCGCAACCTATTGAACGAGATAAACTTGTTAAGAACTAAATATTTCTGGTCATACATTATTACGCTAATTCCCGCCGAGATTTAAAGAACATGATATTGAAGGAATAATTATCTCGGTGTATGTTATCACTTATTTCTTTAACAAGGTTCGTTTTCTTCCAAGGGTCATTACTAGAGAACGCATTTTAGGCAAATGCCGGTTTTGTTCCATGCTTCAGTATCAACCGTTTTGGATATATGAACGCCCAGTAAGTGTTATTAAGAAAGTATCTTTTATAGTGACAATAAATGTCCATAAGGACGTTAGTGCCCATAAATACCAGTTGCCAACAGCTGCATCAATTATAGAAAACACTATTCATCCGTAAGTATTGCTTTCAAGAGCAGCTTTGGATCCCAATTCAAAAAGCTTTTTTTTTTTTTGGCAAGTGCTCTTTTTACCATTGGAGTACATGCTGTCGAAAACTTCCTTTGACAATGATAACCCTTAATCACTTATGTCACTCAATGCTAAGAAATGCATGTTCGCTCGCCGCGAGAATGATAACTCCTTGGCGGATAGCACTAATGAATACTTACTAATCGCCTTTTTTCTTTCAATTGCTGCAGCTTCAATAATGAGCCTTTTTTTCTCACATGACGTTTTAGCGTTAACAGTAGTGTCACCAAAAGTAGGAGTGCAGCCGCACTCAGAACAATGATGCGCCAAAAAGCCATCTCTACCTTTTCCGTTTTTTGACGGTGCCCTAGAACACGCACGTTGAGACGTCTTCCTGTTTGTCCCACGTATACCGCACTGCATGAAAGGGGTATGTCATAGACCACGTGTTTAGTACACTCTGCGATCGAGTTCCTATGCTTGTTATTGCAGCCTTCTTTCTTATTCACAGGACAGGTTGCTTACATAACTTCGACAGTTTATCGGGAGCGGAAAAAAGAACTGTCACCTCTGATTTCTCGCCGATTCTCTTTGGGTGGTGCGAGATGTGATGTACATATGGAATTACCACAACTTTTCGTCTTCGTAGTTCTTGTGCATCTACAGTGTTTCCATACGCAGCCTGACGAACTTTTAGCTTATTCAACAAGCTTTCCGCGACAGAAACCAGCAATTCCTTTGGAAAACCTGCTTCTTGAAGTCTCGACACTTGCGCCGAAAAGCTACTCTGAATATTGTGACGACATGAGTTGTTGATGGCATTCCAAAAACAAGTGTGTGCGATGGCTCTTTTTATCACTTCACTATGAGATGAACGGAAAGGCAGAAGTGGCTTCTTGGCACGTGGTGCATAACACCAGCAAACATGACTCGCTAATAACGTTAATTGTAAGTCTAACAACTGGATCACACCTTCCCGCGGAAGCTCATGAGTTAGGGTCAAAGGGTGAAAGGCTTTCATTGAAGTTAGCCAGTGTTTTACGAACACAAGTGTCAGAAAGGACTTCATCACAATCTAATAAAATAAGGAAGCCATCAAGGAATCCGAATATTTTTACAATTCGCAATCCGGTGAGCTTAGAAGCCAGAATCTTGTCAAGATGTGACAGTAGCAAATCACTTAATAGCGGCGCGCTGCACGATCCGATACAATTTCCTTGTTTCTGTAAAAACACCTTATCATTCCACTGACAAAACGTGGACGTGAGATAGAGCCGCAGCAAGTCGAGGAACCCCTGAACACTTGTACCAGACTAGTTTTGAAAATCAACAAAACCGAAATCAAGAATGCATTCTTCTAATCAAGAAAGCGAATCATCGGGCGGAAGAGAGTAATAAAGGTCTTTGATGTCTATGGACATTGCTTTTACCTGCTTGTTCCGTAACTCATCTAGGTAACGGATTGCTTTAGAAGATGCTTTAATTAGAAAAGGGTATTCTACAGGTAGCATCTTCAGAGTATTCTGGGCGAACAAACCGACAGATTTTTGCCATGTACCATTCTCAGATACTATCACGCGGAAAGGCATGTCCGGCTTGTGTGTCTTAGAGGAGAAGACGACGTCCAAAGCTAGCTTGTCCTTCTTGCTAACTGACTGTGCCAATTTTGAGAAATTTAGCTTCGCGCACAGGCCCTTGGCTCTTGCTTTTGTATCCTTTAAATTCACATTTGACCGTTCATCGAATACGGCTGAAATAGCAGACATGGCTATTCTGTAACATACCGGAGCAATTGTATTTCTCCCCACGTGGGTAAGCAGAGCGAATAGGTAGTGTCCAAACCAGCCCCTCAGCGACTTCAGCCCGCGAGTCGCGGATACAAATCTCGAAGTTCATGTTTTTACCAAGTGCGCGTGCCGGAAGCAATTGTAAAGGGGTACGTCAGGGACTCCATATTCCGGATATCGCCAGCAGTTACATTAATTTAGCGCATTACCTTGTAGAATATGACCAATTTGGCACGATCTCAAAGGTCGTTCGAAGCGAATAGGAAGAATTTCGGCGGATCCATTGGTCTAGCCATGATTACATTGCTGACACAGCCGCCGTACATGGACAATAGTGCCAACATTCCCTTTGGAAACGTTTCAGCAAATCTATGTATGACTCGGATCCCGGGATTTCTTTGTCTCCGTCGACAGAACAGTCGGTAGAAAAAGATTCCAGAATTGAAACGAAAACTTCCTTTATCAATAGAAATTACGCATTCGAGGGCCACTTTCTGAATTAGAGACATCACCATAACATCACTTTCACTGGATGTACTCCCCCAAGTGTGCTCGTGATTCTGTGTATCTCTCCTTCCTTCTCTTCTTCTGTCACTCTTTTCCTCCCTTTATCCCTTCCCCCAGTGCAGGGTAGCAAACCGGACGTGCGTCTGGTTAACCTCCTTGCCTTTCCTTGCATATCTCTCTCTCTCTCTCTCTCTCTCACTGCGCGCTCATCGGCTCGTTGAGGAGAGACGGACACGGAGGTTGTTGGCTCATTCATTGGACGCGCCAGATCCTACGTTATGCAAAGCAACACCGTTCGCCGAAAGCGATTGCAACATAATATTGTTTAAAGACATGCCCCAGTATTGGCTTCACCTAAGGATAGCACGAAACAAGAGTCCAGACCACATGATAGACGATAAGGCACGTTAGAACAATGTGAAGCACGGAGCACTCACCGCATGCGTTTCCAGGAAAATGTTGCGGTTGCGTAAACTGCAATCTCCGGAAGAGGCAGCTGTAGCATCCAAAGCAGAAAGTGATGCCACTACACTTTTAAATGCAAAATAAGAACCCGCCTACAAAGTGAACTCGTTTGCGTTGTGATAGAGGTATGGGAAGGCGGCACACTCTCTTTGAAACAAGCAAACAAACAAACAAACAAACAAACAAACAAACAAACAAACAAACAAACAAAAAAAGCAGAGTTCTTCGACTCTGCTTTGTCACATACGTATGCAACTCTCCTATATATCCCCCCTCTTTAAAGAAACACGTTAGCTCTCTGCTGGAGAATCATGCTTTCCACGACTCTGCAAAAGATAGTTAACGCGTCACTTTGAAGAGAATTGTATATGTGGCGATAGAGAGTCAAATGGCTTACTTGCTCCTAGTGTGTACTTAGGACTCCCAAAGGAGCATCGTGAAGACGATGGTGCGGTGTCAACCAGTTCATTCAGTGCGTGGCTCAATTTATCGTCACACTGATCTATCAGGTCGAGTGATACAGCTGATGCGCTAGCCAACTTCACAGCCTGGATTAGAACCTTTTTTTTTTTTTTTTTTTTTCAAGCAAGTGCATGGTCTACCGTACCGGTTCTACCCCGTCATAACATTAAGATGAAATCGTACGCAGCACGTTACGTGGATATAGGGGGCACTTACTCTTCAGTCAAAGGCAGGCCTCTTGAAACGGGTAGCGGAGAATGGACACCTCGAAGAGAGAGACGCGTCCATCGATGGGGCTATCACCGGCGCTCCTGATGATAAGGGCGCTGATAACGGCAAGCGTCGTGGCTGCAAGAGCATCGAAGGAACCAGACGTAGTAGTCGCTATCACGGCGGGGCCACTCTCACCTTTATTCTATACATCACAGGGCTAGCTGGCGGTATGGATTGTTTTTTTCCGGCGATAGGCAGGCACATTGCACGAGTCCCGGCATAACCGCTTCAAAGGCTAAAGGAAAACGAAATGCACTACAGCAAAATAAAGGCAGATGCGCGTCCCAGCTCGCGTAAATATAGCGTAACCCGGGCGAAAAAAATAAAGGAACTCTGCCGGACTCTGCTGTTGACATCTATACGTTAGGCCACAGCCGCACTAGAGGGGAGACGCGTAGCGCACACAAATACGATCTGTGCTTTGTGTCTACAATTTCAGCGTAGCGCCGCAAATGGGTCAAGGCCCCGAGAAAGGGAAACGGAGTACCATCCCATTGTAGCCGGAAGCCACAAGAGAGCCTCTTAAAACGAAAGCTTCTTAGATGCCGTAAAAATGCTTCCTGGTCCGCTGATCGAACCTGGGAACAACGCCTTTTCGGGGCAGTCGCTCTACCAAATAAGCTAACCATACTCGGACCAGGACGAATTTTAAGAGCGGGGACCGACGGCCGGTCCCCTGGCATGGTGCCAGCTGTGGCGTCTCCCCCTCACACTCTCTCAGCAATCACGGGATGGCACAGCGGCGCATAGCAACAGTTGCGTCGCCACACGGTTAACATATAAAAAAAAAAGAGGATACCTTATTTTGGCCCCACGAACAGACGAGCATGACAAAATGGATAGAGAGGGTATAGAGGCGGCAAGCACAGACATTTGGAAGAAGAGTGCGATTCCACTGGGAATGTCGTGCACAAAAAAAAAAAAAAAAGCGAAAAAAAAAAAAGACATGGCATAGTCAGTCGGATGTCCACAGGCTTACGCCAAACACACTTTGGAATTTACAAAGTGTCTTTCAGTTTTTTTTTTTGTCTAGGTTGTAAAAAACTCCGTTGTAGCCAAGTATAGACGTTTGGCCTTGCTTGGGAAAGCGCAGGAACAATTTTTTGAACGGTGGGACATGACGTGGACGAAGCGCACAACTTGTGACCTTATTGCTTCGTCCCTGTCTTGTTCGAGCGCTTAAAAACTGTCCCGAACGATTTCGCCGCGAGAAGGCAACGGGTGATATATTGTCCTTGCTGATAAGCTCTCGTGACGGAAATTCAAACGGCGCAAGATCAAACTCTGACAGCAGGAAGGACAAATGGACAAAACACAAGTGCAGCGCTTGTCTTTTATCCCTATCTCCGGCGTTTGCTTTTTGCGCCGTTTGTATTTTAATAATGCATACATACCAATTCACCCAAATGTTTCTTTTGATAAACTTTCAGTTGCCTTAGAAGAGGAATATCCGAAAAGGAGGGAAGGAGTTTGCGAGGGGGGCTGGATACCTTTTTCATATGTTTTCTTTTTTTCTGATCCTGATGCTGAGCAGAATTTTTATTGGTTTAATGAAACATGGAGAACTTTTAAGAGCTCGATCCTTTTTCTTTTTTTGACGCAATATTAATGAGAACTAACAGAGAAAAATGCCATAAAAGGTATAAGGGATAATAATTGTAGTAATTATGATATAAATGTGAAGAAAGTAAAATGAACGAAAAGATAACTTGCCGCCGGCAGGGATCCGAACCTGCAACCTTCGAATTACGCGTCCGATGCTCTACCAATTGCGCTGCAATAACGGCCATCCCCTCGTCCACTTTATAGGGTATATCTGTGCATTTAAACCTGGGAGCGGTTGTCAGCGCCGATCACAGCCATGATGGCGAGTGTGGAACACTCTTTTTCTGCCTGTTGGCGTCACGTGGCACGTGATCTTTTTACGAGCTGACAGCTCACGAAAAACTAAAGGACACTTTGTAAATTCCAAAGTGTGTTCGGCGAATGCCTGTGCCCATTGAGTCGGGGTCGGTCAGAATGGAACGCGATGCGTGCGTCTCCCTTCTTGCATGATTAGACACGCTGGGCACAGCGACGCTACGCAAGCAAAGCGCGAGCGCTGTAGAGTCCGACGCGAGTTCGCTGGTGCGCCCCGGCGGCCACCTGGCACCGTGCCAGGGCACGGACGGAGGGACGGACGGACGAGCGGACGTGAGCATGAGACATTAAAGACTTTCGCCTTAATAATCCCTCGCATACTACCTGAAGACATCAAGTCTGCAAAAACGAGTCCCTGTGTGGTTTAACGTCCCAAAGCGACTGAGACTATGAGAGATGACGTAGTGGAGGCCTCCGGATAATTTCGGCCGCCTGATGTTCTTTAACGTGCACTGACATCGCACAGTACAAGGGCATCTAACATTTGGCATTCATCTAAATACGAGTGCCGCGAACGGAATCAAACCTGCGTCATTCAAGTCAGCGGCCGAGCACCCTAACCAGTAAGACACCGCGGCGGCAACAAGTAGTAGAGATCGGTTTTCTCAACAAGACAATTCATAGCGGCTGTACACATATCTAATCGAGTTAAATCTGGATTTTAGGCTAGTTGGTCTTGACTTGAAAATGTATTACAGCGTAGCAAACAGGGACAGGGAAAGATGCGTACAGGACGACCGGGATGACACAAGAGGATAATATGTACACATATATAATCCAGTCTAAGCTCAGAACAAATTTATTTTCCAGATTATGTGGTCTCTGCTCAGGAAACCCAATAATAATTCCTTCCACACCATGTTTCAAGCCACTAACTGTCGCCGTTTTTTCATAGCGGTTAATTGTTTCCAAATATCGCAATACTGTTTACGGACTACCTTAACCTAAACTTTTACGCATGTCGTTTACTGTTCAGGTCTTTGTCAAGCCTTTCGCACGGCTTTTAGGCCTACTGACCTTCTTTTTTTTTGGTAAATAAAATATGAATCTGAAGATGTGACATGGTGGAGACCAGGTTAGTGTCAACGAACACGCTTGTCAATGTGCTCATCAGCGTTAAAGCCGCTGTTAGAGTCTACCACGACTCATCAACGATGACATGCCATCGTGGTGCACATTAAGGCGAAGTTTTCTCGCCAAGCGCTCATGCAAGACCGCACGTTCTGTTTTGCGGTGTGCGTACACAATTTATTCTTTATGAATAGGCTTCACTGCAACAAAAACTGTGGGCAAGGCAGCTTAAAAAAAACCAAGCTTACAGTGATCCTTTTAAAGTTGGCTTCACTTCTAAATACCAGTGCATTGCTCAGGAAGACATTTTTCGCAAGGACAAATCCTGGGGGTGTTCACACGAGGGACAAATCCTCGGGGGCGATAAGGGCGGAGCCTAGTGACGTGAACTTGCGAAGAGAATTCCCCCCACCATATGTCCGCCGCTCACACGGACGAGGCGAATGGAGAGGGAGACCAGTGTTACCAGACTACTCTGGTGGCTTGTACCACCTGTTTCACCAGCTGCTGACGACGAAACCACCAGCGCGCTGCCGTCCTCTGCCGGAGCAGGGGCAACAATGTGGCCAAACACCTGCGCGAAATTCCGCCATATCCCCCCACCGCGGGAAGATAGCTTTACCTGTCGGGGAAAGGAAAAGGTCCCCGTCTCCTCCGAGGAGGCGCGGGGAGGTCGCGCGCACTCGCTAATGCGTGACGTCGCTGCCACGTGATCCGCAATCCCCGCGTCTCCCCCGAGGATTTCTCCTTCGTGTGAATACCCCTTTATGGTATGCCCTCTCCATTCCTTACCGCACACAGGGCGTGCCGGTGGCCGGCTGCTTTCGTTCGTGAATGGAACGCGCCTGAGAGGCGCGCTTAGCGATCTCGCCCAAAGAGGCATCAAGAACGGCGGCGCGGCGCCCTTGGGTTATCGCGTGCAGTACGCATACAACTGCGCTAGGCCACATACACTAATCAGCAGTTAGCCGAGGATGCTTATCATTGTCAACAATTAAGTTGTACTGGCGCGTTTGCTGCCTGCCGTTATCAGGCCTCCGCGCATTTCCGGTGCTTATCCGTAAAGGCATCGCTGCACTGCGCCGTGAATGTGAGCACTTCAGATTTTTGATGAGCTTCACCCCATTGCATTTTGGTATTGCGGTAAAGCTACCTCTTGAACTCTACGGCCGCAAACGGATCGACTCGCGAAAGCGCTGCCTCTCTTATACCTCCATGCGGGTCAGACCTCCCTGGTGGTTTAACCTGCCGAGAGCAGGTTACGTTGAGGAGGCTTCGTGTTGCGGTTGCGCTTACCCCATCCGTGACCACCCTTTGGGCGCAGAAGTACCGCGGCCCGTATGGTACATCGTGCCCATTTTGGTACATCGTGCCCCAATCCGCGATGTAACTGCCACACGCTTACTGTGGACCTGCACAGGTCTACAGTTAAGCCGTCGTCGTCACCTCCGTGCAACAGGCCTCAGGCCTGGCCGACCACCCGACCTTGACCGCTGGATTCGCGGACCTCACCACCGCTCATTACTTCACTTTACACACCAAGCAAACTTGCATGTGTGTTTTTGAATAAAAAATTATTATGCCTAAGTGCAGACCTTCGAAAAAAAAAAGCGCTGCCTTAAACTATACAGACGCGGCAGAGGCGCGGGCTTCAATTAATGCCGTTTCGGACCTGCAGTTTGCGCAGAAAGTCCGAAAAATCGGACGCCGAAGAGTTTAGGCGACCGAAATTTCGGATGTTTTTACACACTGACGTCTATGGGACTCGTGACGGTGCCGCAAAAGCGTACAAATTGTCAAGCATGTACGAAAGATCGACAGTTTACTGTAATTTGCTATTTTTTCATGCAGCCCGTTTATAACAATTATAGATTATAACAATGGAATTTTCGAGGCACTTGGGTATTGTCATAAGTGGGCTCGACTGCAGTACTAAATATGACTAGGCTTGGCTACACATGTCACATGACTACCTGTTAGGCGATGTTGCGATTTTAGTCACGTGACTAGCTGTTGCGTGTTTACTGCGCAAACATGTCACGTGACCAGCTATTACGTGATGTTGCGCGATTTTAGTAACGTGATTAAATGTTGCGTGATATTAAGTTATTTTTGGACACGCAAATACTTTCGTGATCTTGCGTGATTTTAGTCACCTCCCTAGATGTTACGTTGTGTTACGTGATTTTTAGTCGCGTGACTATTTAGAACGTGAGGTGGTGTTACGGGATGTTCAGTCCCGCGGTTAAATGCGCGATGGTACGTGATTTTAGTCACGTTACAGACTCGCCCATCATAGATTTGCATTCCACTCCGGACAAATCGGTGCACGTGTTTTGGGAGCAAAGCTAAAGTTACAGAGGACGAAGCAAGCGCCCGCCGGTTCATGATGATGATGATTTCTGTTCGCACTAACCGGCGCAACGAAAAGATTAAAGAGTTCCGCTCTTAAAATGCAGCTTAGAAAACTACTTGCTGACCGCTTCGCAAGGAACCGATTCCCACAAGGCGTGGGATCTGCCAAATGTTTTGCCTGCGGACGCCCCGAAATCTCGGACCTTGACATTTGCACACACTACCGATTGGAACGCTTAAATGGGTGTTACCACCAAATTTGAGGCTTGCGCGTTCTTTGCTGCAAGCGTTTCTTATAGCTTTAGGAAGCATGATACACGCACCAAGATTCACGTATTCTCGCTAAATAATTTAATATCGCCTTATTTATGCGGACAACTTTCGGTTTCGGTTTCAGGGCACCAAGTAGGGCAGTGACGTAGAAGTGTAGTAGGCTTGGTCACGTGACCATACAAGGCTCGCGCGAAGATGCGCAGCACTTAGCCAGGAAGCGATATAAACTCGGCGAGTGATGTAGCAACCGATGCTTTGCCGGTACGTACGTTCTGGAGGTAACGGAGGTCCCGAGGACACTCAGGTCACTACAGATATGGTGTGACGTCACTACAACTTTCGTTGTCCTTCCCATAGAGCTACGTCAGTTTTGATGCGCTAGCGATGGGCATCGATCGGGAGATTGAACATTTAGGTACACTTTGGAAGTGAATTAAAATATATTCTAAACGTTTGCTGCGTCCGACGCTTCGTGTGGAGTGTCCTTGCATACAGAGGAAACCCACAACAGGCTTGTGATAGCCTCAAAATTTGATGGCACCACCCCTTTAAGCTTTCCGCCACTCATGCGCAAATCCCCGCACAGGTGCGAAATGCTGTGGCGACAGCTGCAGACTCGCACCTTTCCTTCCCCTTACCTCCTACACCGCACCGATCCGTCCTGTTACACTTCTCCCTATTGCAAATTCTGCGCCTCTTCCACAGCAGACTTAAACCGCATCATGTGGTGCTGCCCTAAGCACCCTCTTCCCCCTTTCCTTAAATGCCTAATTTCTCGTGAGGAGCAGTGGGAGACTGCCTTACACAGCTCGAGGCCCGACATTCAGGAGGCCATACTGGAGTGGGCTGAGAGGGTAGAGGAGGACTGCTTCAAGTAGTTCCTCCCCACCACCCTCTGTCCTACTGCCCCTTACCTTTAACCAGGGACAAATGAAGTTGTTCATTCATTCGTTCATTCATTCATTTATTCATTCGGACCTTAGCCATATACAACTCCGCTGTGAAATATCAAAACTCGGTATCCATCTCTTCTGCCAAGTGCCAGAAGTATTCTTCTCGCAAGTGAGCAATACTGAACCCAATACTTTGTTTTGTTCCCTTATATGTGTTCAAAAACTGCATTTAGTGCTCAGGCCTCGAACACACCGCGTTATACATCAGTTGGACAGAGCACCCTGGCCTGGTAACCATTAACATGACGTTTCAACATTGCACACATCCTATATCGATACCAAGAATCGTCAAAACAGCATTTGATAGGAATACATATTGTGCAAGTAAAGTGCACGCAGTCCATGTTGCTAACAAGTGAAAAAAACGCCACAGCTGGACAAGGCAAATCGTTTATTGAGGAAGGAAATGGCACTTTCTTCAGCAACCCTTGCGAAAACACGGCTCAGCTTCAGTGGTGAGCTGCATTCGGTAAGCTGAAAGATGTTTAGCACTCTCGCGGACCTTTGAAGTGACTTAGCAAACTTTTGTCTCGAGCAGATTCGTTTATACCTATAGCAATAACCGTAGGCCCAACACGGCAGGCGTCCGTCAAAAGGTGCTGTCATATTTCTGGTGTCCATTGCGATAAAGATGCCGTTATTATTTCAAGGCACTGATCGAGACACATTGTGAAAGCACTTCTCTCACATAAAAATTTAAGTTTTTTGAAAGGTTTTTAGAAATTTCAAGTTCACAGGGCTACCTTCATCTACCGCTCTCGACGAGTGGCATGACAAAGAAGTTTATTCGCATTGCTCTTTAACATGAAATCTGAACGTGCATTCTACCTTACTACGTTAACTGGAACGAAGATTTTGCTTTGTTATCATTGCGTATACCATCTCTAAATAACAAAGAAAATACCGTAACCCGTCATCCCTCATCTGCCACCGGCGTCGAACCTCCGCTCCAAAGCGCTTCTTTTATTGTTTCATTCATGTTTCATCTTTAATAACGACCTGCACTTCGTGTTACGCCTTGCACAATACGTCGCCATCATGCTTGTGCAAACCCCTCGCCAAATTTTTTTGCAGGAGTCGGCACCTTTGCAATCACTACCTTGGGCCCATAGGCGTGCTCATGAGGGGGGGCAGAAGGGACGATGACTGGGCGCACTGGTGTGATTTGTTAAAGATGCCATATATGTTGCGGAACATCGCAACAGATAGTGCGGAGCTGGGCAGCCTTTTTTTGTTTCTCTTCGGTTTTCTTTTTCTTTCCTCCTCTCTTTCTTGCTTTTTTCTCCTTTTTCCTTTTTTTTTGTGTCCTTTTTTTATATCTTTAGTTGTATTTATTTCTTCGTCTCTCTTTATCAATTTCTTTCTC